>VDFB02025302.1:0-13807 GCA_007258455.2 Sequoia sempervirens
CAGGTTTAATTCGCCAATAGAAATTTTTTTCTAGGTTTGAAAATAGAATTTAATCGCCAATGAAAATATTTTATTGGTTTAAAAAAAATTCCAATTCGCCAAGATTTTTCATAGACTTCTACCAATTAGAAAATATTCGCCAATTGAGATTTTTTTTCCCAAAAAATGAAAAAATTCACCTCTAAAATTAATATTTTTCTCAAGAAGTATACAAATTCATTAGGATTTTACACCTTCTCCAAAGGGGGGGGGTCCTTAAATTTTTCCTTGCTTCCTTCGGTTTATCTTGGTTTACCCCTTACTGTCAAGGAAGTCACTCATGATTTTTGGAATTCGGTCCTTGAAAGGATCTGAAGAAAACTGGCTAGGTGGAAAGGCTCCATCCTTAGCCATGTTGGTAAACTACAGCTCCTGTTTGCTGCTCTTCAAGGTATACCTATCTACTTCCTCTCTATTTTCAAGATTCCTAGATATATTGGTGAGAATTCAGAGAAAATTCAAAGGAATTTCCTATGGTCTGGTACTGAGGAAAAGAAGAAATTTTCTCTAGTTAAGTGGGACAAAGTCTGTCAACCTAAACATTGTGGTGGGATTGGGATTAGGATTTTCTCTAATACCAATAAATATTTAATGGAAAAGTGGGCTAGGACGAACTAAGGAATAGAAAGGATTGGTGCAAGATAATGAATGCTAAGTATCTTCAAAACAGACCTTTGATAGACTGCCTTTCGGAGATTCACCCTTCGGGTTCCCTGGCCTAGAAGAGTAGTTGCAAACTACAGGGGCTAATGAGGAATGGGATAAAATAGAAGATTGGTAATGGTAATAAAATCAGATTCTGGGAGAACCCTTGGCTTCTTGATTCCCCTCTGGAAAACTTTGAATTTAGAAATCTTATGAGACTAGCTCAAAGATTCTTTGGTGTTTATATTAGTGATTACCTCCTTGGCCCTCATGGTGCTAGGAAATGTAATGATTTGGCACTCTGCAACCCTTTATCCCATGACTTGAACCTCCTTGCCAAGAATCTCTAGGAGCTTCTCTCCCTTACTAGACTTCCTTCAACCAACATGGGGGATGAGTTCTTCTGGACTCATGATAAGTAGGGAGATCTTTCAGTTAAATCAGCTTGCAATCTGCTAACGGACCAAGGTGTTGTCCTTGATCTTTGGAAGAGGGTCTAGAATCGACACATGATCTCGAAAGTTAACTTCTTTTGGTGGACTTCCTGCCATAATAGGATCCTAACTTAGGACAATTTGAGAAAAAAGGGATTCCAGATTCCCAACAGATGTTTTTTATGCAAGTGCGATGAAGAATCGGTGGACCACTTATTATTACACTACTCGTTTGTTGTTGGTGTGAGGGAGCTGGCAATAGAACATTTGGGCATCCAATGGACTATGTGTCAAGATATTAGATCCTTTATACTAAGCTGGACTCGACCCTATATCCACCCTTTGCCTTGTGAAATTTGCAACCAGTTTCCCCCCATTATCTATTGGTGCTTATGGAAAGAGAGGAACAATAGTATTTTTAGGAACATTGAGATGAGTCTGAAGGAAGTTTTTGGTATTGGTTCTCGGCTCATTGCGGAAAACATTTTTCTCTTCATTGGGAGAACCCCGTATAAAGGTCGGACTGAGAGGGAAATTGTTATGGCTAAAGCTTGGCAGGAGAACCTAGATGCAAGCTCTTATGACAACTCTAGATCACTGGCTAGAAGAAACACTAAATGGAAGCCTCCAAACAGTGGTTGGTATAAACTTAATTTTGATGGGGTATCCAAAGGCAACTCGGGTAGAGCTAGCATAGGAGGTGTCATCAGATATTGTAAAGGAAATTTTGTGGCTAGTTACTCTGGGGGGATTGGTTTCCATTCTTCTATGATTGCGGAAGCTAGAGCACTACTTAAGGGCTTACAGTTGGCTATTTCTATGGGAATTGAAAACCTTCATATTGAAGGTGATTCTAAGACTATTATTGATGTTGTTAACTTTTGCAGATTACTGTGGTGGAGTACCAAAGAAATTCTACTAGACATAAGGCTCTTCATGTCTAAGTTAAATTTAAAGATTGCTACCCACATTTATCAGGAGGGAAATCAAGTGGCTGATGCCTTAGCCAACTTTGGCACACATTGGAAATTCCCTAAATGCTAGTGTGTTTTGGGAAACCTTCCTCTAGACATCCAAGATCTAATCCTGAAGGAGAAAAACCCTTATTTGATCCATGATGATAACTAATCAAGCGCTTTTTTAGGTTTCATGGGGGGTCCACATGCTTGTCTTATGGGCTTTGTGGATGGGAGTGTATGCTAAGGTGGCCTACAAGTGGCATAATTTGAATGAGGAGGCAGAGACCATTTTTAAAAGGGACATCATGAGGATTTATGGCGGGTACTTGGCGATTAAGGCCAAGTTGGATCGTACCTTACGTAATCTCCTTCTGGGGATTGTGCTAGGCCATCGTATCTTAAAGTTTTTTTATTTTAAATTTGATGTGACTAATAATTATAAGATCAAGCTCCTTATTGGTTCTATCCCTTCCGCTATTTTGTCTCCGCTTCTAAAATCCATCTCCTTAGATTTTTCTAAGTTTGGCCCCACGGCCATCCTACTTTGGTTTTTGTGCAAAAACGTGGAAGGAAAACCTTCCATTTCTATCATGTCCTACTTACCTTGCCGCAAGTGTTTGGAGATCCTCATTTATGAATTCACAAAGATTGCTTCTAGGGAATTATTCCCTCAAGCGTGTGACCTGTACATTGCTTTGATTACCCAAGGCTACTTCATTTGGCTTAAAATCTTAAATGTGTAGGTGAAACTTCACCTTACCATTTTCTCTAACTTTTTGCTTTCTCTAGTTTTCTGGTTATTTCGTGTGCAAAGTGACATTATGGGTGGTGATAGGGTGCAAACGGAGCCCGACAACTGTGGTGAATTTTGAAAAGATCCTTTGGTATGGCACATATGTGTTGAGGGTGGTCTGGTGCCCCTGATGGAGAGTCGGGTGGGCCATGAGCCTAATTTTTCTATGCAGTTCGTTAACTCTTGGAAAGATCGTCACGTGACTTTGGGCGGTATTTCCTTTGAAGTGAATGAGGATGTGATTGCGCAAGCAGAAAGGCTTCTATGTTCTAGTATGAAGCATCTAAAGCATACAAAATACTAGGACAATGAAAGTATGAACGTGTTCTTCGTGGGGAATGAAAAGTCAGTTCGTAACCAGTCGGGGTTTGAGAGAGAGGCTCTTTCGTAGCCTTGGAACCAAGTCTGCCTCGCCCTTATGAAGTACATGAATCTGGAAGGTAGATACAAAACCTACTGCTTCTATCATTTCCCTCTTTTAAATCACCTCCGGCATAAAATTCTGTTAAGGTTTCCTCTCTTCCTTCTGATGGATTTAGAGGGTTCTATTGAAAAATGCATTGAGGTTGTTGGCCTAAATATTGATGATACTCCTCCCCTTCTACTTCACCAAGGCCTCAATCTAAGGATTTACCACTTCCATCTTGCGTTATGCTTGTCCAAACCCATTTCTTCCATCCGTATTGAGGAAATTGAGCCTCCTATTGTGACTAACATTTCCTCGACCGAGTCCAAAGGTCCCATCAGAAAAATCCATCTAGGCTCTGTTCCTAAACCCGTTGCCAAAATGCTTAAGGGGAATGTTGGTGTTGCCTAGACTAGTGCTATGGGTAGTCTCTATGAGCTCAAGTCGACCCCTACCAAGACTGTTTGCAAAACCACCTTGAAGAAGAAAGGCAAGGAGGAAGTGAAGGGTTTGATGGAGCCTCCGACCAGGGATAGAAGAGGTAAAAATGTGGTGGGCAAGGATTCTAAGGGGGATACGGTGGTCACGGCTATGGTGGTGATTGGTGGCGATACCATCATCAGGAGATCTGGTAGACTGGCCAAGAATAACAAGAAAGTACAAGTTAAGGACTCAGATTCAGAAGAGGAGCGGTATGATAGCAAAGAGAGCAGGGACGAGGAGGAGTCTGGGGATGAGGAGGAGTATGCTAGAGGGCCCCACTCTATTCCTAATACTAGCAAAGAGCAGAAGGAGAAATCAACTTCCCAGTCCTCAGACCTGTTGGACCTGGAGCGTGCTGATACTATGAAGACTACAGATTATGGGGAGGAGCTTTTTGTGTTGCAGGAAAGGATGGAGAAGTTGGACAAAAAAATTTGTGGCTTGACCCGTTTCACTGTCAAGCTGGTCCACTGTGTTACCAACACCCTATCGGCGATTATGAAGGATGAAATGGACAAGAAGAATGCTGGAGATGGCCAGGAATGGGTTTGGGATGATGTTGTTAATCTCCTATCAAAAAATTGGGAAAATACCAATTAGTTTGCTATTAGTTCATTTTTTGTCTGTCTGCTGTTGATCCAATATGTTAGTTTTTTGGCTTAGGATTTTGATATTTTTTGGTCCTGAACTTTATTGGCCCTCTCTGTGTAAGGGTACAACACCCTATAAATGTTTCTTATTGTATCAAAAACAATAAGATGGTGTAAACAAGGGTTATGCGACAATACCATTAGTAATTGGTTGATGGAACAATAATAACCTTCTTAATAGAAGTTTATTGTTGGGTAATTATTAAAATTATTATTGAGGTTAATTGTGGATAGTAAAATTTTAACTTAAATAATTAAATAATAGTTCCCCTATTAGTTGAGGTAATAATAATAACACCCTCATTATGTTCAAGTTTATTGTAAATTTTATCACAAGTGACAATGTGAAATTTATGTTGTAAAATGGACATAATGTAAGTTGATAACCTAGATTTTTTTTGGTTTCAGTGCACCCACCAAAGCTCTACTTTCTAATTCCACTCGAGGCATATGGTTTGTGACCATGACTAGCATGGCGAGTTAGTTATGGATATATTTCATTGCTAAAAAAAATTGGCCAGGTTTTTATAATAAAAATTATGGGCATAACACTTTACATCATCATAGCCGTTGTGGAGGTGGAAACACCAAAACAAGGTTTGACTTAGGTAAGACTCTATATGAAATAATCCTTTCTTAGATCCTCTCTTATGTGCAGCTGGTAGATCTAAAGTGGATTTAGGAAAGGATTGAAGACCTAATTGCAAGATCAAGCATTCAAGCCTTTTATGTCAACAAATTAGGGCAAGTGGAATTAATCATCAATAGATGAAGTTCTGAAGGAGAGTCCAAAAAGGAAGAACCTAGATACAATGACCATCTAAGATCTGATTTTTGATTCCTAAGATCTATACTTCCCGTTCTAGGGTGCTAGCACCCCTGTCCAGCTAGTTTGAGCCCAAATTCATATGTCAAGTTCTTCTACTTCTACACTTTGTTGTTTTGTAACTCATTTCTATGTTTCAGTTTTGTGTTTCTTTGTATTTGCATCATTTGGATTTAGCTTAATAGTTATCCTAGGAATATATTTGCATTATCAAATCAAGTTAATCATTCATAAATCAATCATACCCCAACAAAGAACCAAAACCCTGATCCACCATTTTGGCTCTTCCATTGAGGTTAGTAGCCAAGTGGGTGTTTGTGATCATTTCTGGTTCCTTCCAATATGATTTAGGAGAAAGTGTGATTTAGACCCTTGATCCCTTTTTTCCACATCACATTCCTAAAAAATATCTAATCAATAGAATCCATCTATTATTATTGATCCATTTTTTGTTATCATATAGGTTATAATTACACTATAACAATTGTAGAGTCCCTACTAATGTCTAATGGACTTGGTGTTAGACACATAATTCAAAGGAAAACCTAACCGAACAATCCACTAAACCCTTGGAAGGACCATTAATTTTTTTACTAGGGATAATGTAAGCTTGTGATAATGTTGGAACTATATGTGCTTCTAGAGACTCAAGACTACCTATATCAGATTCCTAGCATAGGTGTTTACACATATTGGGAAAATCATAAACTACATAATAGTAAAGGAAGTAATGTTGGCACTATTGCTATGGGTACCTACAACACAAGATTGTGACTAATTCACTATCAATAAATAAACCCTATAATTAACCAATATTGATAATTAAACCTACACTCTAGAGTATAATAGATTGAATCAAACTAAAACATGAATGTAAGATAAGATTTATTCATGAATTCATTCATAATTGTAACATAAGGAATCTAATTAAGGCAACATGCATTCATGGAGTAACTACTACAACAAAAATAAATATATAGAAGATAAAGTGGGGAACACTTACCTTGAGTGTCCCTTGCTCAAGTGCCTTCTCCATAGGTTTAACCCAAATCTAGTTCCTTAGATTAATGTAATCATGAAAATAATGAAAACCATTCATTGCATAACTTAGAATATCACAATTTAAGATTCTTCTGAAATATCTTATTTATAAAATCATGGACATTGTCTTTGTAAAAACAACTAAAACTAAAATTATCTTATTGATATATTTTCTACTGGATAATCAACCAACTTAACTAACACCTCAACCACCGAACCACACATATAGGCACAGAGGATTTTATTAAAATAAGGACTCTAAACTAAAATCATAAATCACCACTCCCTACACAACAGAGTGTGATAAAGTCTGATCAACTAAACTATAACTAAAAAAGGAAGAAGAGTCCAAATGGAACTAAAACTCTGTTGCAACAAGAACTAGAACATGGAGTGTTGAAACAGTCATGTTAAACTCTCAACTGTAATAGATTTCTCCTTCAGTTTCTTTATTGAATGTCATGACGATTCACAATCATCCTCAATAAGTGCCTTCATTTCTACATTTACCACTCTCAACTTATTCTGGAACCTCCCTTGCATCATTATCTGGAAACTCCTTTGGTTGCGGGTTGTGCCTCCCAATTGTTATGGGCTACATTCTACCTCCCCTGGCTCCTTGGCTACAAAGAGTTATTTCATACAACATCTACACAATACTAAAAACCATAGCTTAAGCACAAATATTCATTGGAATTCATACATATCCACACATTAATTATACAATAACTATCACATTATAACCATATTTCCATATACTTCAAATCAGGTTCAGGTTTGCATTATGAGCATAAAAGGTAATAAATTTTAGGAATATATATGAAATAAGTGTCTAGAAATGTCTATGAATATGCATAAAAACATCAAAAAACTTAGTAATAACTAGACTCATCAACAATATTTTGAATTAACTAGTTAGATTAGAGTAGTTGTATACCAACCAATTTTCTACATCAAAATTACAAAACATCAAATATTTGATGTTTACTCTTTCCTTTTCAATTATCCTTCAACATAGGCATGTGATAACATATTGATCTCCATTGCAAGTTACAAATTTGATATATCACTACATCAAGTTTGGATCCTATTGCATTCATTTTCTATTACCAATCAAGTGATCATAAATATTAGATTTCTACTCTAAGGAAACATATTCTCTGTGGTATTATTGTGTTTCATATAATCTTCATTAATTTTTTTTATAATTGAATATAAGGAAAAATAAATCTAGGAATGATAGGCACCACTTAGGGACACATGCTACCATCCTATTAGCTCAAAAAAAAAAATTGTTTGCAGACATCTAGAGTTTTATGGATATGATATGAATTAAATGCATTCATATGATTGATCAAGCATATTTTTTTAGAGTATACCTAAATGATAGAGTCACTCAAGGACTCAATCTCACAGGACTCAAGCTACTAGGATCACTTGCAAAACCAAAAAAAATCCTTCTACAAGAGAGAAAAACAAGATAAATTTTTAAAAATGGATTGAAAATAATATTAGATAAAATATGATCAATATGCAATGCAAAGAATTAATTTAAAAATGAGAACCCCTTGGTTATATATCCAAGGTGAGAGACAGGATTAGAAGAGATCATGACAAGTGTCTTAATCCTATGTCATGAGACAACTAATATTAAATAACCTAGGGCACAAGAATTAAATGATAAAAGATAAGATAAAACTAATTTCAACTAAGACTTATAGAAATATTCCTAGGACCTAAGTAAACTTAACATGTGAATAGGACCTATTATGTGATATAGTTAGGTATAAAACCTAATTCATACCAACACTAAATACTCATGGATCTCATTTGACACAAGGATGTTCCATCTACTGACTTAAGAAATACTTGACACAACAATAAACTAACTACATTAAATTCCCATATCAAGTATGTACCTCAATCAAAGCACTAAAATGCAAAATTAGGAAAAAGATATGCAATAATATTATTCAATCCATTTACCACATTGTGGATAAATACTATGATAGTATAGTTTTACAAGAGGCAACACTTTTCAAAAAAATTCTCTTCCACATCCTACAACCTAAGTAAAAAAAATTATGGGTGACCAAAGTGCACAAAGTGTAGGTGAGCAAAAATTTTCAACTCATACAACTTTGGACTCTCACAATATAAAGCAAGAAAAAATATGTTAAAGCAATTCAATAGTACAATAATAAAAATTTCTAACACATATCTAGGAAAATATTGGCACTATATTTTCAAAGTGACTTAGGCTTTAACAACTCTAGGGAATTTGAACTAAAAGATGGATCCGGAAAGCTAACTTCCATGAGGTAATATGGATCCATGATAGAAACATCATTTATGAAAAAACACACATAGTGAGTACCTTCATTTTCAATATACACATACAACTTTGATACTCAACTAAATATTTCACTTTCACAAAAATAACTACATTTTTGCAAATACATAAAGGATTTTTGACAACCTTTTACATTATGACAATATTTTTGAGGCGTGTCTACATTACTACACACTGACACAAATAAATTAAATTAGTAAAGGTTAATCTATGATACTAGATTATTTTTGACATAGAAAAGCTACCTAGAAAAACCAAAATAAACAAGTATTCAAAACTTATTTCTTCCATTCCTTATGTATTATTACTAACATTTCTTACCTTAAGTATATTGTGTACAAAAAATATTATTATTTAACCTAGATACATGGAATATGCTATAAAACATACAAATTAAGCGATCAAAAGAACATTTTCATCCATCAAGCCTTAAATTTTGATTTCATATTTTAGATAGATCATCATAATAAAATATATTGTGAAAATACCAATAGTATTTTATCTTTCAAGAATATACTTAAAATAGGAATACAAGATTCCATATAGGATACCTTAATTCATTACAACTACTTTACTATTAGCTAGGTAACAAATACCCATATATTCATGACAACAATAAATTTACAATCACATTTGATTATAGAATTAAAATGGTTCACTGAGTCCTATGGAATGTAGTTGAAATTAATACCATTTATCAAGTATAATTATTTAAATATAAATCCACATCTAAGTGAGGGACACTTACTCTTACTATCTAACCAATAGATAAAAAATTTGGACATGAAGTTCTTGGTTTGGCTACCTAGTCCTTTTCTCCATATCCATTATGTTTATTTCCTAGCTCATATGATCATGAAGGATATTATTTCCTTTAAAAAAAATAATAAAATACATTCATTTCCTAACCATTTAGCAACACTCAATTTAGTAGGATTATTATTTATTAGTCAATGAAAGAATGTAAACTAAAACATAAAAAAAACCATCCTTCTATCTTACCACCATTGATCATGTTATCCAAAAAGGTGTTTGTATTGGATACTTTATTTTATAAGAATAATTAATATGAAACTTGAATTACTTATGATGGTTGGTGTTGACTTACAATTATCTTGATATACTTAAATATTTTTTATGTACCTTCTACTCAATTTGTTATTGCATATTCTCTATGCTCCTTTGCTTTAATGGGATTCCACATGACTCAAGAATCTACAAAGTCACAAAATAGGACTAAAGAAAATAAATAATTACTTCGTCCCTAGTAATAATAAAATACAAGGAAACATTTAAAATAAAGTTAAAAAACACATTACACCCAAGCTTGGATAAATCATGGAAAATGGGGTTACCAAACTTTCCCACCTAGCACCAAACAAGATGGTCACATAGCACCCACTATGTTATTAGAGACCTAATTTATGATTTGGTTGTAGCACCTACATGAAAATTTAGGCCTTAAACATGTTTAAGATTTAACATTGTCCCATATGCCACATACAACCTTAAGGTACTTGTTCCTAAGTCCCTACATATGTACTACACATATACACACCATTTTAGAAAATCCTAAATTTAATATTAATAATTTGATAATTTCCCCTATGTCATAGAGTGAACTAGTTTATTATTCATGATCATGAAATTCAAATTTAAAATCTCGTTAAAATAGTAAGTTATCTAAATGTCTAGAAATATATAGGACTATGGCACAAATTTGAAATGGTAACAAAATCACCATGATCTAACATCTACACAAAATTTCACACACCAACATGATTTTTTAACATATAGAACTAAATTCTCTTAATTTTTCTTTCACTTTCCTCTTTTGTGGTTTTCCTCGAACGCAAATTATGCTTCTCTTTTCCTTTAAATAATTTTGTTTCTTCAAATCTCATTTCTTAGTTGGTAGTTCCTAATGACACTAATACCATTTGAAGTATGTCATTTCTATCAAATATGCCTATACCACTTTTGTGTATGCTGTTTCTATAAAATATGCCTCATAACACTTGTTTATTTTTTGTGAGCTTGAATCTATAAAAAGAAAGCACATGTTTAGTGGTTGGGGTTGACTAGTTGGTTTTTGGGCTTGGTTGTCATGTTTATTGAGTTATTTTGTTGATTGTATATATGAATCATGACATGGGATGTGTAGTTACATGCTTGGAAACATGGATGAAGCATTGGAGGATCTTGATGTTTCAAAAATATTTATGGAGACTCTATAAGTGTATTCTAATGTTTTTATTACTAAATAATGCATTAAGTGTGGATGCTTTTGGAGGCTAGGTTTTTCCCTCTTGAGGGGGTTTTCCTAGGGTATATCTTGTGTAATCTTGTGGCATAAGTTTTATCTATTAATTATGACTTTTTTTTAAAAATTTATACATGGTTTTATCTCATGAGGTTATGTAGGAAATAGTTTGTTGAACCTAGTAATTTTCTAACATAATTTACTCCATGGAACATAGTACCCATTTTACTTTAGTTTCCCCTCCACATCAATTGTGACCTAGAAACACTCCACCTAAGCATCATGAAAATAAATGGGATAATATTGAATTAGATTTCATAGTTAATATTTCCAACCCTAAATCTTGTGTTAATTCATCTAATTATTTTTATATCACCTTTAGAATTTTATAGATTCAAAAAGGGCATACTTCATGTAACACCTCTCTAAACCCAGGTTGGTAAGATAGTATTTTGATTTTTGATTTGATATTTTAAATGTTAAATGTTAGTATAATGAGGTTAGATATTGTTAATTTAGTGAAAGGTTATTATGATTAGATATGATGATGCAAGTAATTGATATATGGTAGCTAACTACAGTCAAGATGTAGTATGTGTTTCGGCTATGTATATATGTATATGCGATGTTTATGTTACAGGTACTAGGTATCAACTCCACCTAGCTTCATAGGTCTGAGCATACCTCCCCCGATGGTGGTTACTGGAGGTAGTCACAGGAAAAATTTCCCCTACCCTAGCCCATCGTACCCTGTTAGGGCAGTGTTTTCCTTGTTGATGTCTTATCGTTTGATTACCTAATGGTAACGTCTGGAGCACCTTTTAGCTGTGTGTTCTGGCACACCTTTCTACTATATGGGGTTTACCAGTATGTCTTGCTAAGGTATTTTGTCTTTGTTTCCGTGAATCTGCTATGTGGATATATATTTTGGTTGTCAGTGTCTTGATGTCTTTTCGTGATTTTAAATATGGTATTTTATAGTATTTTATTGATGGGAGATTTAAATGGTTTTATCCATGAGATTTTAAAATATGTTATTCTAAATGATTTCATTAATCTTTTTTGGGGAGCTTTATGTATTTTAACGTTTGGATATAATTTTTTTTTTTTATATGGAGGGAATATTGGATATTTAGGGAATTTATTTAATTGCTTTGGGGAGTCTTAATAACTTGTTTAATAAAATGTTTTATTTCATTTTTATTGTGTGGAGGAATTTTGTTAAAATAAAATAAAAGAGAAACCTTGTCTTTGATAGAGATATATTCTTCATTTTTGTTTTGGGAGAGGATTATTCTTTTTGGGGAGAAGAAGATTTTTTTTGTTTTTGAAGGAGAAGAAAAAAAAACCATGAAGGGGGCCACAGAGTTGGGGAGCAATGTGGAGATTCTGTTGAGAAACAAATTGTGGATATGGGATTGTTGATTTCAGTGTGCAAATTTTCCCTTGCTGCCCAAATTTGGAACCTAGCCACGACTTCTACACTGAACTTCCTTCCATTTTTGTTTTGGGGCAGAATTGGAGGTATTCTGCTTATTTTTCTTCAATCTTGTATGACTGATGAATTTTGCATTCACTTATGTCATTTATGCCTTGAATCTCCTTGCAAATTTGGGTTACTTTTATTTTGTAAATAATTGGTGAAATCCCTCTATTTTATTGTGTGAAGGATTGGGGTTTGGATGATGGTTGCTTGAATTCTTTTGTTGTTCTATAGTTTTCTTATGGAAAATTTTGTCGATGCCAATAAATCCAAAATGGGTTGCAAAAAAAATAAAAAAATTATGGAATCCTTCATTTCATTTCTCTTTTTGCTCAATTTGTAAAAACATTTTTCTTTGCTTCTCATTATCTTCTTGATAAAAATGAAATTTAAGGGTGGATTTCATGTAGAAATGCCAAGATCTCAACTGGGTCTTTAGCAGATTTTAATTCTGGGGACTTTCATTTTTGCCCAAATTTGTGCCTTCTTGTTAAATGACATTCTTTGATGCTGCTCTTTAACTGTCTGTTAAAAACGTAAAATAAAATTGGATTCCATTTAGAATCGTCCATATTTCAAATGGATTGTTGTCCGATTTTTAGTCCGGGCAACTTCATATGTTCATGTTTTTCTTGCCCAACTTGGAAAAAGATGTTTTTTAGAACAGTAGTTCATTTCTTGTCCTAAACTCAAAAATTTAAGGTGGATTCCAACTTGAAATGCAAAAATATGAACTGGGTCAAGCTTAGAATTTTAATCTAGACAATTTTAATTTTTATGCCTCTATTTCATGATTGAATTCAGCTGTTAAACATGTCTTCTTGCAACAATGTTTGCTTGGCTGTGTTAAATGGATTTTATGATGGATTCTTATGGCTTTTCTTTTGTTTCACATTTGCTATGGATTCCTCATTTGGTTAAATGAGAAGGCCTATCCGTCTATAGGGCGAGGAGTTATCCATCTGTAGGGCATGGATACAGGCATGATTGAGTCTCCTCGTCTGTATGAGAGGTGTACTAGTTCCGTGTGGTGCCATCCCTTTGAGCACCCATGATGACACTCCATACAATTTTCACTCTTGTATCTCATACCTTAGTAGTCGTGAGTAGTACCCGACATGATTATTGTATGAATATCTTCATGTTGTGACATTGGCCTTAAGTATTGTATTTCATGTTCGCTCTGTGTCAAATGTGAGTGTTGGCCATTTGTTACCCTTGCCTTGTTTGTTGTTTGGGCCTTGTGACTACCTCTGAGCATGGTGGGGTGGCCTCTTTTGAGTCCACATGGTAGGAAAGCGTTGCTACCGCCATTAGGGACTGATGTACAGGTTATTGGAGCACCAGTTGGAGTCATCCCCTCTTCTGTATTTATCTTTCAGATGATGTATTTTATTCATGGCAATGCCATTGTATTCATACTTATTCCTTT
>VDFB02025303.1:0-20370 GCA_007258455.2 Sequoia sempervirens
ATATATATATATATATATGCACATTATTTGAAAACATGGTGAATAAGAATGAAACCATTTAAATACATATAGAAATATATATATATGTATGTATGTATGTATGTATGTATGTATGTATGTATGTATGTATGTATATATATATATATTACTAGTATATATATACATACATATGCATATACACAAATGCATATTCAAATTTAATATCAAATTCAATTGATAACCGATAAAGTTCTAATATCGGACTGTGGAGAAATCAAAGAAGATTATGTAGGACATGGTCTATCATGATAATAATGGATATATTTGAATGTGTAGTGGTCAGTGGTAAGGAAATAATGCCTCCACCAGAGGCATGCAAAAAGGAAGATGTTTCCATTTTGAACACAGGCGGTGGGCGAAAAAGCATAAGAAGAAGTTTGTTGGGAAGGAAAAAGTAGAGAGAGAGCTCGTGAGTGAGGAAAAATCAAGGGATAAACTCATTCAAGCTCAATTTCTGAGGTAATCCAATCACTTAAGAAAGAAAACTTGATTCTCTTCTATCATTTTTTTTCCTCATTGTTGAATGGTATTCTTCCATTTTTACATGTCAATTTCATCATTCAAATAGTAAGTTGCATTCTTGATAAATACGATCGCCTTGAGCCAAATGGCATGGATTCGACCACTGTTGGGTCGCTCGACCTACAGTTATATTGTATGAGCTTTATGTAGAAGCCTTGCAGCTAGCTCTCTGAGCTAAGTCAAGCCTTAGAGTATTAAGTTAAGACTGTTCTTAAGGTCACACTCTCATGCAAGCCATTCGATGGAAACAAAATTTGTATTCCATTTCACTGTATTTTATGATGAACAAACATATTGTGGATCGATCAATGATCCCCTCAAAGAGGGTTTTCAACCCTATATTTTTATTTTAAAAAGGTTTTGTATCCACCATATCGGTTGGCTGAGGCTCGAAGAGCTTCAAAGGCTTAGCCATTATTGCTATTTGCATTTAAATGTTTAGCCTATGATGGCTATCGGAATTTATTCTGATGACTATGTGTTAGTTGATATTATTCTTTTGTGAAGGATCGACTATGATCTGGGGGAGGGTAAGAGACCCCTCTATATATTGTATTTCCTTTGTATTTTATCTAAATCTTGTTATCAAATGGGACGATAACAAAGCGAGGCTTTGTCAAATGTTTCTTAAGCCTTGCAAATGTATGTAAGTTGCCATTTAGTGAGAAACTGACATCGTTCGATAGGAACGAAGGAATGAATCCATGTTTGGTATATAGACAAAGTCTACATGTAGAATATTTCTACATGCATGGTATAAAACAGTAAGCCCGCATGGGAAAATTTCAAATATATCATTGATGTTTAAAAAGGAGAAACTCGACCATTGGGATTGGTTGACCTATAGCAACTGTAGTCTATCGTTGCAGCCTAAAAGGAATGAGTATTGATTGAACTTGAAGTTTCTATGCTTCCTTTGTCTAAAATAAACAGTTACTCAAATATTTGTTCAACAAAACATATCAAACATAGTTCTTTATAATATTAATGCTCATCAAATTTTTCAATGATGCAAGTGTTTAGAATTTGAACAATAGACATTTTTTCCTTATGTATGAAATAGGGCAATTTGATTTGATTAGTTTTAGTACATTGTAGAAGAACCCGTTCTATTTAAAACAGTGAACAAATACTTGTAAAGTGATCATTTGGCATGTAAACAGCTTGAGATCAACAAACAGAGCAAATGACATTATTTGTCTTTAAATGTAACTATTTAGTTTGAAACATTAATGTGTTGATGTAAACAATGGTTAATCTTTTGCAAACAACTCTATTTTGTTAAAAAGTTATCATTATAGCTGGAAACAGCCTTGCTTAATAAACTGTTTAGTTGAAAACAACTAGTGTTATGACTATTTGGTAGGAAACGGTACTTGTTCTGCTTAAAGCAATGAATGTACATGTATGAACAACTTGTTCTATAACTGTTTAGTAGGAAACAATACTTGTTTTGTTCAAACAATGAATGTGCATATGTAAACAACTAGATTTACAATTGTTTAGTAGGAAATAGTACTTGTTTTGCTTAAACAATGAATGTTCTTAAGAAAACAACAATGCTAGAGTATCACAGTTGTGAGAATGCAATAACAGTATGTGTGAAACTGTTAGCATCGACTTGTTTGGACTATTTATTTTTTATAAGAAATTTCAAGGGAATACTATTTTAAGTTTGCAAATCTGAATTTGATAATTATTTCAGAATGTATGCACAAATTTTAAACATAAGTAGGCACATATATGTGTATGCACATAGAATTCGTCTATGTACATACACATACTTGTGACATACCTTTTTTTTTTTTAGTATATTTTTTTAAAAGGAAAATGCTCAAGATGATAAGTAGAAAATAGTCATAAGAATGATATGACTGATTGTTGAATTACTCTATGAATCATAAATCTGATTTCTATTTAGAGTATAAATTCGAATTTTGTTTCTTCTTTTGAAGACATTTGTGAAAGAATATTTTAAATACTTGAGTAAAACAATAATACCTTAGTTAACTAGAGCACCTACGGGTAGATGTTGCTATATGGTAGATAGTTGTTATGAGATGTATAGTAGAAAGTTACCTTTCGGGATAGGTGCCAAAATGGAGATCAAAGAGTATAGGTTTTCTTTACTAGAACCTATTTTTTGTTGTTGTTGCAACACATTTATTATGCTTAGCCAAGAAATCTTGTTCATTATGTATATATGAACTCTATGATTCCACTCTTTGCCATTCCTAGCATAGATCATGCATTTTATTTTCTAACTTGTAGATAGAATTGCATGTTGATGTATGGGCACACACCAAATTCCACCTTATAGATTGTTCTCTTTCTAAACTTTTTGTGCAGGGTCGAGCATTCTTAAAGTCCAAATTTTTTTGGGGAAGCATAAGCTTCGTGGTTGGGCGGTAAAGTGCTTCAACCATGTTCTCGTCCACCAGTGGAGGCAAGCATCAAAGAAGAACCTTAGTTTTTCACAAGACTATTTTAGTCTAAGATGTCTCTTGATGTAAAGCATTCATGTATTTGATGTAAAGCGTACATTGTATTGACTTTGTGGCCTTGAGAGCCAAGTCAAACCTAATATTGTATTTTGACTTTTGAAGTGAATATAAGAATCTTTGACTCGTTTTAAATGGACATGTGTAGCTATGATTGACTTTAGCCACCAATTATGTCTTTTTAATTTGGATTATATTCATGTGTTATTTACAATAATATTAATTAAGTAATAATTTTGAATGGTATAAAAAGAAGTCTATTGTAAATAAGGGTCTATTGAATCACCTTAAATATAAATAAAATAAGATAATATTTTTTTGGTGTGTTCAAAGAGAGACTCTAAAATGTGTGTATTATGCATGAATGTGTATGTATTCTATATGGATGGATGTATGCATATGAAAATTATGTGATTTAGCATAAGAAATTTTATTCGTAGAACCCTGTGTTGAGATGTGATAAACGTGATTGTGTTACAGGATAAGTGTGGGACGCCATGGTGACCACCAAGAAAGATGAGGGTGGTAGTGGTTCTTATAATGGCCCAAACAAGAGACTAGAGAAAATTCTAGAGCTTTTGAATTGGCAAGAATCTTGCATGGATCATATTGAGCAAGAAGTTTGAGTGGCACATGAGGACCAGGACCACATGAATGCAAAAGGCAATCAAGGAGATTGTGGTCCAAGGGTAGGTCAACGAGGATGAATTGAGGAAGAGCTTGGGAAAGACCTCAAAAGAGTAGCACTACCCAAGTTTGATGGTAAGGATATTGGAGCACGAGTTGAGGCTTGGATTATAGAAATGGAAAAAAAAATTGGGCTCAGTAACCTTTCTAAACAGACCAAGGCAGCATGGGCTGCATATCAGCTCTTAGGTGAAGCAACGACTTGGTGGGATAATGAGAAGTTAGAACAAAATCTTCAGCCTGTTGAGATCACTTGGGAACTCTTCCTCCAAGCTTTCAGAAAGAGATGGTTACCACAACTTTTCTTTGACAAGAAAGTGATATAATTTTAGAACTTAACCCAGGGGAATATGACTATGATTTAGTATTGGGAAAAGTTCACCAACCTATTGAAGTATGTGCCCCAGTATCAGGGAGATGAAAGGTTCCGTATTCAAAAATTTATAATAGGACTCAGACATCACATAGGAGTTGAATTGGATATGCACAAACCTCAAACCATGAATGATTTTTTTCAAAAATCCACCAAACAAACACAAAAGCTGCAACAACTATCCAATCTTCGCAGCGATTCAAATTCTAAGTCACGGTATGGGAAGAAGAAATTTCATAAGGGAGACAAGAGTCATAAAATTTGTAATCTCAAGAGGGGAAGTGAATCGCAGGAGAAGGATGAAGATTGTAATGGTGGAAAGAACAAGAAAGCAAACAAAGGCAAGGGTAAGGATGACCATAAGCAGATGGGCTTTAGAGAGGACAAGCTAGGAGGTCGTAAAGGGCCATGTGATGGATGTTATACTTGTGGAGTTGATCATTATGCCTCAAATTTTCCTCAGCAATCGAGGTCGTGGAAGGAAGGAAGCTATCAGCAGACTCAACATCACTAGATTCACGCTGCAGTGGACAACAAGCAGGCAAAATATCAAGCTTCGCCAATTCATATGACAGGTAAGATCTATGGCCAATTTGTCTCTATCGTAATTGATATTGGAGCTACTAAATGTTTTATATATCTAAGAATAATATCCAAGTTACCTATTAGACCTAGATACATGGAAAATTCATGGACAGTCCAATATGGTAACCAAGTAGAGCGGAGGGTAGACACCTGTCTCTTTTGTAGTGAGTTAGAGCTTCCAACCTTTGAAACTTAGGTCAACTTGTATGTGGCACCTTTAGGCTCATATGATGTATTCTTGGGAACAAATTGGTTAACTAAGAAAAAGGCTATAGGGAACTGTGAGGATAAGGTGGTCAACTATCTAGATGATTATGGGAACCCAGTTGAGGTATGTGGAATGCAAAGACCCTTAGAGCTTAGATAGATTTCTACGATGTAGCCTGAGAAGGCTTGTTGAAAGGGGTGTGCAATTTATGCGGTGCATGTCAGTAATCCTAACAAGGAGCCATATTTAGATGACTATCCTATTCTCAAGGAGTTCTAAGACATATTCCCTGATGAACTTATGGAGTTTCCTTTGAAGCGGGAATTTGGTTTTTCTATCAATTTAGTTCCAGGAACTAAGCCTCAATCCAAGGCACCTTATCGAATGACTACTATAGAAATTTATGAGTTAAAATCCTAGCTAATGGAATTGTTGGATGAGCGACTAATAAGACCCAGTGTGTCTCCTTGGGGAGTGCTAGTTATTTTTGTGAAAAAGAAGGATGGAACTTTGCGTCTATGTATAGATTATCAAATGTTGAACAAGATTACCATCAATAACAGGTATCCACTCCTAAGGATTGATGAATTGTTTGATTAGATGAAGGGAGCAATGTTGTTCTCCAAGATTGAGCTCAGGTCAGGGTACCATCAATTGAGGATTAAGGAAGAAGATATTCTGAAGATTACATTTAGAACTCGGTATGGACATTATGAGTTCACAGTGGTACCTTTTGGTTTAACTAATGCACCAACAACCTTTATGAACCTTATGAATAGTGTTTTTAGAAACTGCTTGGATGACTTTGTTTTGATCTTTATTGATGACATCATAGTCTACTAAAGGACTATCGAAGAGCATGATAGACATTTGAGGATAGTTTTTCAACGACTGAGAGAAAGGAAACTCTTTGGGAAGTTGTCCAAGTGTTCATTCTATCAAGACAAAGTGCACTATTTGGGCCATATCATTTTACCTAAAGGAGTCTTCGTAGACCCCTAGAAGGTCAAGGCGATTGTGGAATGGCTAGTGCCTCAAATGTGTCAGAGGTCTGTAGCTTCATGGGCCTCATAGGATACTATAGGAAGTTTGTGCAAGGGTTCTCCCATATTGCATCTACTATTACCTCACTCTAAAGGAAAGGAATGTAGTTTGAATGGATCAAGAAATTTGAGCAGGAATTCCAACTCCTGAAGGAGAGGCTCACAATAACACTAGTGCTAACTATCCCTAATCCTAATGGGAGATTCACAGTAATCACAAATGCTTCAAGAGAGGGATTGGGAGTGGTATTAATGCAAGACAAACAAGTAGTAGTGTATGAATCAAGGAAGCTCAAGCAACATGAAGTGAACTACGTGCCTCATGATTTGGAATTGGTAGTCATAGTTCATGCCTTACAAATGTGGAGGTGTCATCTTTTGGGAAATCCATTTGAACTCAAAACAGACCACTTGGGGTTGCGATAGATATTTACCCAACCAAACCTTAATGCGCAACAAAGAAGGTGGTTAGAATTCCTTGGCGAGTATGACTTTGGAATTGAATACATAAAAGGGAAAGAGAACATAGTGGTTGATTCTCTTAGTAGAAAAAAACATATGACATCCATGATCTCAAAAAGGTCTAACTTGAGATAGTAGGTAATTCAGAATCTGCCAGGGGATGAGCACTATGAGAGAGTGAAGAGTGCCCTAGCAAAAAATCCTTTAGATCATTGGTTCGATGGGTATGAGATAGAACCAAATGGTATTTTGAGATACCAAAGAAGAATGTATATTCCTAACTCTAGAGAGTTGAGAAAGTTGGTTTTAGAAGAAGTTCACAATGCACTTTATTCAAGACACCCTGGAGTATCCAAGATGATCGTAAAGTTGAAGACTATATTTTTGGCCTAAACTCAAGAAGGATGTAGTGGAGTACGTAGCCAGATGCTTGGAGTGTCAGTGAGTCAAGGCTGAGCATGCAGATCCAACCGAGTTATTGTATCCTCGTGACATACTTGAGTATAAATGGCAGGTAATTAGTATGGTTTTTGTACAGGGGTTTCCATTGAGCAAGAATAAGCATGATGTTATCTTGGTTGTGATTGATAAGCTAACTAAGGTTGCGCACTTCATCCAAGGAAATCTTAAGGATGGATCGTTGACCTTGGATAAGAAATTTGTCTAGATCTTCTACTTACATGGAGTGCTAGAGAATATCATTTCTAATAGGGACACGTGGATGACCTCAAGGTTTTGGACAACCTTGAATGCTGCATTGGAGGCCAAATTGAATTTTAGCTCTGCTTATCATCCTCAGACTAACGGGCAGACAAAGAGGGTGAATTAGGTAGTCGAAGACCTCCTCTGAATGTATTTTATGGACCAACACTATGGATGGGAAGAATATTTTCCTTTGGTAGAGTTTTCTTACAATAACTCTTATCATACATCCTTAGGCATGGCACCATTTGAAGCCTTGTATGGGTGAAAGTGTTGTACCCCCATCAGTTTGGATAAATTGGAGGAAAAAATAATAGTAGGACCTAAAATGCTTAAGAAAATGGAAGAACAAATGATGGTCATTAAGAGCAGATTGAAAGAGGCAAAAGACCGACAAAAGAGTTATACCGAAAAGAACTAAACTCTTAGATTGTTTGCAATAGAGGACAAAATTTTCTTGAGAGTTAAACCTTATAAAATCTCTCTTGCTTTTGGAAAGTCTTCCAAGTTGGCCCCAAGATATGTGGGACCATTTGAAGTCTTGGAAGTGATTAACCCAGTTTCTTATAGACTACCTCTACCACCTACTCTTGCTCAACTTCATAATGTGTTTCATGTTTCTTTGCTTAAGCCATATCATCCTGATGTGACTCATGTACTTGATTGGAAATCCTTGCAGGTACAGGATCAAGGAGTGGTGCTAGTGGAGCCCATTAGAATCCTAGATAGACACAATGTTAAGTTATGGAGCAAAGATATTGCATAGTTTAAGGTCCAATGGAACCAGTACTCAAAGGATAGTGCTACTTGGGAGGATGCGGAAGAAATAGAACGCTCCTTTCCCCATTTGATTTCTTGAAAAAGAAACTCAATAATTTTGTATGAAAATTTTGGATTGAGATACTATGATATTTCATGCTTTAAAATTCTAAAGTTGAAATAGTCATATATTTTTGATGTGATGTTGAAATAGACATATATTCTTGATGTGATGTTGTAAAAGACATATTTTTGATGAGATGTTGAAAAAGACATATATTTGTGATGAGATGTTGAAATAGACATGAATGTTCAAAATTTGATATGATGTTCTTTTATTCGACTTACCAGACATCGAGACGATGTCTCTTCCAAGAGGGGAAGGATGTCATAACCTAATTTTATTGCATATTTATCATAATATGCTAAATTGAATTATTGAAGAAATTCAATTAAATATTAAATAGAGATCCTGAAATTCTAAATTAAAATTTGTCTACTCAAACTTTGTGTTTGAAGAAACGAAAGAAAGTATTTAAAAGAATGATTAAAATGGACAAGAGATTTCATTATGTGGAAATTAAGTGTAAAGAAAAAAACTTCCCTTTTAATATATATATATAGATGCTCGAATTTGAATTTAAGTTCCTTATTGTAAGTAATAGTATATGGAACTTGTAAGCCATTACAAACAAACTTATACATGAACACACACACACACACACATATATATATATATATATATATGCACGTTATTCAAAAACATGGTGAATAAGAATGAAACCATTTAAATACATATATAGAAATATATATATATATATAGAAATATATATATATATATATAGAAATATATATAGAAATATATATATATATAGAAATATATATATATATATAGAAATATATATATATATATACATACATACATATACATATACACGAATGCATTTCAAATTTAATATCAAATTCAATTCGATAACCGATAATGTTCTAATATTAGACTATTGAGAAATCAAAGAAGATTATGTAGGATATGATCTGCCATGATAATAAGGGAAATATTTGAATGTGTAGAGGTCAGCGATAAGGCAATAGTGCCTCCACCAGAGGCATGCAAAAAGGAAGATGTTGTTTCCATTTTGAACACAGGCAGTGGGTGAAAAAGCATAGGAATAAATTGTTTGTTGGGAAGGAAAAAGTAGAGAGAGTTCGTGGGTGAGGAAAAATCAAGGGATAAACTCATTCAAGCTCAATTTTTGAGGTAATCTAATCACTTAAGAAAGAAAACTTGATTCTCTTCTATCATTTTTTTCCTCATTGTCGAATGGTATTCTTCCATTTTTATATGTTGATTTCATCATTCAAAACAATAAGTTGCATTCTTGATAAATACCATGGCCTTGAGCCAAATGACATGGTGTCGACCATTGTTGGGTCACTCAACCTGCGGTTGTATTGTATGAGCTTTATGTAGAAGCATTGCGGCTAGCTCTCTAAGCTAAGCCGAGCCTTAGAGTATTAAGTTAAAATTGTTCTTAAGGTTGCACTCTCGTGCAAGCCATTCAATGGAAATCAAAATATCTATTTTTTTTCACTATATTTTATGATGAGCAAACATATTGTGGATCAATCAATGATCCCATGAAAGAGTTTTTTCAACCCTATGTTTTTATTTTAAAAAGGTTTTGTATCCACCATATCGATTGGCTGAGGCTCGGCCATTATCTCTATCTATATTTAAATGTTCAGCCTATGATGGCTATCAAGTTTATTCTGATGACTATGTGTTAGTTGATATTATTCTTTTGTGAAGGATTGAATATGATCTGGGGGAGGGTAACAGATGCCTCTATATATTGTAATTCCTTTATATTTTATCTAAATCTTGTCATCGAATGGGACGATAACAGAGAGGGGCTTTTTTGAATGTTTCTAAAGCTTTACAAATGTATGTAAGTTGTCATTTAGTGAGAAATTGACCTCATTTGATAAGAATGAAGGAATGAATCCATGTTTGGGATACAGACAAAGTCTGCATGTAGAATATTTTTGCATGCATGGTATAAAATAGTAAGCCTGCATGGGCAAATTTCAAATATATCATTGATGTTTAGAAAGGAGAAACTCGACCATTGGGATTGGTTGCAACCGTAGTCTATTGTTGCAACCTAAAAGGCATGAGTATTGATTGAACTTGAAGTTTCTATGCTTCCTTTGTCTAAAATTAACATTTACTCAAATATTTATTTGATAAAACATGTCGAAAATATTTTTTTATAATATTAAGATGCTCATCGAATTTTTCAATGATGTAAGTGTTCAGAATCTGAATAATAGACATTTTGTCCTTATGTATGAAATAGGGCAATTTGATTTGATTAATTTCAGTACATTGTGGAAGAACCCGTTCTATTTAAAACAGTGAACGAATACTTGTAAAGTGATCATTTATCATGTAAACAACTTGAGATCAACAAATAGAGCAAATGACATTATTTGTCTAAAAATGTAACTATTTAGTTTGAAACGGTAATGTGTTGATGTAAACAGTGGTTAATCTTTTGCAAACTTTGTTTTGTTAAAAAGATCATTATAGTTGGAAACAGCCTTGCTCAATAAACTGTTTAGTTGAAAACAACTAGTTTTATGACTGTTTGGTAGGAAACAATACTTGTTTTGCTTAAAAAAATGAATGTACATGTGTGAACAACTTGTTCTATAACTGTTTAGTATGAAACAGTACTTGTTATGTTCAAACAATGAATGTATATATGTAAACAACTAGATTTACAATTGTTTAGTAGGAAACAGTACTTGTTTTCCTTGAACAATGAATGTTCTTAAGAAAACAACAATGTTAGAGTATCACAATTGCGAGAATGCAATGACAATATGTGTGAAACTGTTAGCATAGACTTGTTCAGACTATTTATTTTTGACAAGAAATTTCAAGGGAATACTATTTTAAGTTTTCAAATCTAAATTTTATAATTATTTCAGAATGCGTGCAAAAAAAATTAACATAAGTAGGCACATATATGTGTATGCACATAGACTTTGTCTATGTACATACACATACTTGTGACATACCTTCATTTGTTTTTAGTAAATTTTTTAAAAGGAAAATTCTTAAAATGATAAGTAGAAAATAGTCATAAGAATGATATGACTAATTGTTGAATTACTCTATGAATCATAAATTTGATTTATGTTTAGATTATAAATTAGAATTTTGTTTCTTCTTTTGAAGATATTTGTGAAAGAATATTTTAAATACTCGAACAAAATAGTGATACCTTAGTTGACTAGAGCACCTATGGGTAGATGATACTAGAGGGTAGATAGTTGTTATGAGATGTATAGTAGAAAATTACCTTCCGAGATGGGTGCCGAAATGGAGTTCAAAGAGTATAGGTTTGCTTTACCAGAACTTATTATTTTTTGTTGTTGCAACACATTTATTATGCTTTTCCAAGTAATCTAGTTCATTATGTATGTATGAACTTTTTGATTTCATTCATTGCCATTCCTAGCATAGATTATGCATTTTTTTTCTAACTTGTAGATAGAATTGCATGTTGATGTATGGGAATGCACTAGATTCTACCTTGTAGATTGTTCTCTTGCTCTACTTTTCGTGCAAGGTTAGGAATTCTTCAAGTCGAAAGAATTCTGAGGAAGCTTAAGCTTCGTGGTTGGGCGATAAAGCACTTAAACCATGTTCTCGTCCACCAGTGCAAGCAAGCATCAAAGAAGAACCTTAGTTGTTCACAAGACTATTTTAGTCTAAGATGTCTCTTGATGTAATACATTCATGTATTTGATGTAAAGTGTACATTGTATTGGATTTGTGGCCTTGAGAGCCAAGTCAAACCTGATATTGTAATTTGACTTTTGAAGTGAATTTAAGAATCTTTGACTCATTTTAAATGGGCATGTTTAGCTATGATTGACTTTAATTTGGAGTATATTCGTGTGTCATTTAAAATAATATTAATTAATTAATCATTTCGAATGGGTTATTGTAAAACATCTACAAACCTCTACCACCAATTGATGATGAGAAGCATCACTCAAGTATTTTTCTACTAACCACAAACTCAAATATGGTCTCCCGCACTTCTGCCACATATGGCATGATGGCCCTACCCTTCGACTAAGTGACTGGTAGGTAAAACCCCATTACAATTGCCTATCTAAACTTAGTGTTATGTCCTACATAACTAGAACTTATAGACACTACAATTCTGAACTAGCATGCATAAAAGGAACACAATGAATTGATAGTGCAACTAGTGGCTAATTACACTACTTTGGAAAAAGTATTCTCACCTAGTACTTCGAGTGATAGTCATCCTATTCACATACACTACCATAGCTCGGTTTGGATTATAACCATTCATATACTATGTATAGGTAATTTCCTTCCATAGGTAATCATTAACCTTAGAAATAACCTATTTCCCTTTTCCCTAAACACAATGGTATCTCTACCAATAAAGCATAAGAATAAGCTACCCCTTTAATGGATATTCTAATCCCAAGTATAAAATATGAGCTTTTCTAGTCTACAAATTAACTTTGCATAAACAAGCTATTCTCTTCAATGGAAAGCCTAGTCCTAGGAATAACTTTATAATCTAAAGTATAGCTACATAAGCTCCATCTTATGATAGAATAAATATTCATAAATAACCAAATCCATTTAGTAATATATCAAGACAATAAGTGGTTCTCATCAAGAGTATAATCTCATTAATAAATAACCTCAATCGAAGAGTAATCATATCAATAAATGATTCTATTCGAGAGTGTAGTCTCCTTAGTAAAAAGGGTTAAACAAATAGTAGAATCTTGTGAGCTCAAAATGACTTCACATCAAGAGTATAAATCAATTAATCAAGTAGCAACTCAAACTCAATAGGTAATCCCACCTATGGATTCAGTCAAATAGTAATTCATAAACTCAAGTGATCAACTTAATCACATGGGTGAGTCTCAATAGTATTAATGGCCATGGTAAAAAAAAAAAGAGCCGAGCGGGAGAGCCGAATGAATCGAAAGGTTCGTGTTCGGTTTGGGAAGAGATTCTAAATTCGTTTAACTTATGAATAGATAATCTACTTTCATTAAGTAATCTATTAGATAATCGTAAACAGAAAATATTGAGTACTATTCAGAATTCTGAAGAACTATGTAAAGGAGCTGCTAATCAGCTTGAGCAAGCCCGAGCTCGCTTACGGGAAATAGAAATGCGAGCGCGCGAAATTCGCGTAAATGGATACTCTCAAATACAACAAGAAAAAGACTATCTTATCAATGTTGCTTCTGTTAATTTGAAACAATTAGAAAATTCAAAGAATGAGACCGTTCACTTTGAACAACAATTTCGAAGATTCCTTATTGGCACAGATTTTATTCTGTTAAACTCAACTAATACAATATAAGTAAATGCATGATAACCCGAAGTTGTTTCTATTCGATTTTTTTCTTATCCTAAAATTATCTTCTGAATGTAATAAGTAGAAACAGAACAATTGCCGGAAAAGCAAGTTAGCTTTTCTTCCTCCCTGCTCTTCACTAGAGACTGTTCACAAAATCAATTCTATTGAATATTATTACGTCTTGAACCTTACTCATAGTAATATTTCTAACTATTTTATGAATCTCTATGCTTTTTTACTACTACATTATTTCTACGAATAAATAGGAACAACAAGAAGGAAATATTTCTATAGCTCATAGAGCTAGAGGAAAGAACTCTATTCGTTCCTTTCCATTTTTCCAATTCATAAGTAAAAAAAAGCGATACTATTTGAGTATAATGAAAAATGAACAGTTCCTTTGTTTTCCATTTACCTTTTCTTATCTTTTTTTTATATCTGAATTCCTATCTATTTTCCACCGGTAGAACGACCAAAGTAAAATGTCTAGTACATTAATATAAGAATGTTTGGTACATCATAATCGAATTAGATATTAAAGATAAAAGGAAAATAATTCCATCTAGAATTCAGACTTATATATCCATTTTTTCGGAAAGAAAAAAATCATTCGACAGAATATCCAATTAACAAGCAAATATTCAATTATTTGAATCATTTAAAGTGATTGAATTGAAAGGTTCACTTTCAAAATCTGCCTCAATTTTCAATATCAGAATAACTGATATATTAATCAGTTAATGGGTTAGGTTCACTTACTTCTCATTTTTTTACTGTATTTTAATACAAAATAATTAAGAGAAAAAAGTAAGAATATTCTAGTAATTGAAATTTCAATTAGGTATTAATAATTGAAATTATTATTCTTCAATGAAAATTACGAAAGTGAAGTATATTATGCCTAATCTTATACTATTCCTCATCTTATTAGTAGCAAGATAAAGAAAAAAAGCTCTATTTAATAGAATTCTATCTTAGTTGTCCTCAATCATATTACATCTTCTATTCCGTTATAACAAAAAACTCATCATGACAGGTATTTTTATTGTTTATTGCAGGTTTTTTGCCTTAATCAACTATTCAAAATGAACACTGGACTTTGTAAATTCCTAAGAATTAGTTCGTCATGGGTAACGATACTATTGCTAATCTAATGACTTATATAAGAAATGCTGACATGGTAAAAAAAAAAACAGTTCGAGTGGCAGCTACTACTATTACCGAGAACATCACAAGGATTCTTCTACGAGAAGGTTTTATAGAACATGTTAGGGAACATCGAGAAGGTAAAAAATCTTTTTTTGTTTTAACTTCAAAATCTAGGGGAAGGACGCAAAAGAGATATATAACCGCTTCAAAGCGCATTAGCAAACCTGGTCTGAGAATCTATTCTAATGCTCGAGAGATTCCTAAAGTTTTAGGTGGAATGGGAATTGCAATCCTTTCTACTTCGCAAGGAATAATGACTGATCGAGAAGCTCGACAAAAAAAAATAGGAGGGGAATTATTATGTATTTTATGGTAACTCCAAAACAAAAAGTAAATAGCTGAAGAGCCTTGTATTTTTGCCTCCAATATTGGAATGCCGCCAAAATAATATTGACAAAAGAGTTTCTTCATGATATTCATGAATACTGAATATTATTCAGTGTCAGCAATTTGGCTGACAAAAAAAAGCTATTTAATAAATATTCAATTTATAAAAAAAAAGAAACAAATTCTTTATTTTTTGTTATGTTAAATGTCTTTTATTTAAACATAATGAAATTTTTTTCCTCTTTTAGAAATAACCAACCTGCAATGAATAGAGAAGGTATAGTAATGCTATGGATAACCCAGTATCGAATACTAGTAATAATGTCAGCAAAAGCGCGTTCTCCCGTATTCCCGGACATGCTAAGCTCCCTATATTATTGCAAAATCAAGGGTAAATTGATCCCATGAAAGAAAGAGATCAGGAAATGGAAAACTACTGATATCTTCTACAATCCTTGTTTGATTGTCAATATGATACCAAGGGTATATTTGAAGTATACTAAGTATAGCTAGCCTTCTTCTAACATAGCAATATAATTTTGCTTAATATGAAAAGGGAGTAGGATAGAACGATTCTGCTACTGCCAGTTACTCCAGCTCTGTTTGATCAACTTAATTCATTTTCTTTTTTTGCTTTCTTTTCACTGAACAGAAATGAAAGAATTTTGCATATTTCAATTTCATAATAGCTTCCGCAAGGAATCCTGTCTCTCTATTGCAACAATTGGATATACGGATCATGGGGAAGTTAATTTCATTTGAGCAAATAATTGTAATGGCTCTCGCTTCCACAGGTGACTTTATCGCTAGAATACATTCATGTCGTTTTAAGAAGAAGATCAAGGAGTATCATTCATTATAAATGCAACTTATCCAAAATATTATACTGTTTCTTTCTCTATTTTGTTTTAATATTATTTATATCGTGTATTTACAATAGTATAGCGAATATAAGTTATGCTATGAACTTAATGACTTCTATAGCACTTTGAATGTGAACGACCGAAGTGTTATTCCTCTTATGAATAAAAAGGAATCGATGAATAGTGGAATATTCTCTTGATCAAATAGTCACTATGTTACTATTCCTATTTTGTTTTACAAGAAAGAAAGGATAGCAAGCAGGGTTGACTTCAATTATTTTCCTTAAAATGAAAAAGGCATATGGAAAAAGTGAATCCATTTATTTATAGCGTACAGTTCTTTTTTACTATGCTTGGCTGTAGCAAAAGCTTTTTTCGTTCTAAAGACCGATAGAGATAATGAAAACCGTACATGAGAATTTCACCTCATACGGCTCCTCCTTTTTTTACAGAATAAGGGGAATAATCCCTTTAATTGACAAAAAAAAGGATTTTCCTATATTAATGAATTAACAGGAACTAGTGTATTTCCGATGAATCTCTAGCCATCCTTCTTGCAAAGATTTTTTTCTAAATACCAAGTATTTTAACTTAGCACTACAAACATAACCTCTAACAATTTCTTTGTTCTTAACGCACTGTATTTTACAGGGATTATTCACTTCAACAGTCTCCGATGGTTCTAGCGGTATCCGAAGTACAAACGAGATGGATGTTTGTTGCCTCAACCATTCTAACTAGACCTTCATAAAAAGGTCATGTGTATTATAACGAAGCATTTGTGTTGTCGATTTTAACGCGTAGTGCTTTTTCCCCTATGCGTACCTATCATATAGGTTTGGCCATTAACATCTATGTAATAGGTATAACCTTTCGCTTGATACTAGAATCTCAGAAGATCAAAGCATCTAAGGCTGCATAAATCGGGGATACACGACAGAAAGAATTGTTCTATTTCTAAAACTCACCTTCACTAAGCGTAAGTTTTCTTTAACTTAACTTAATAAATATCCCGCCATTCCACGATAACGAGAAAAAGCAGAAAGAAAAAAATATCAAATCACACCATCTCTGTAATAGGTAAATGCCTTTTTTTCCCCTGAAGCCATTGGGATTATTTGCAATAATATATCCGCTACAATTGTGAAAGTCTTGTCGATAAAATTGTCATTTCTCTGAGATCTAGGCATAGTCAATTATAAATTTGATAATTTTTTTCATTCCCCCTACGGAAATGATTCCATGAACAAAATGATTTTCCAATGTACAATAGCATAATAAATGGATTTCCTTACGATCGTAAATGAAATATGTGAACATTCCAATTTTCTCTGAATAAAGAGAAATTGGAAATATTTGAAATAAATCTTTATTCAATTTATTGATGAACTAATAAAAAAAATTGTCTAAAATGTTTGTTTCTCTATATTCTTATGACATTGATAATTTCATCATATACATGTAGTGTAGACTATCTATGTATAGAAAAATTATCCGAATTCCCATATAGGGTATATAAGAGTATCAAATCACTCCCTTAAGCTATTCATGCTTTCATCAAATCTAGTATATAATACTATTGATGCCATCCACTCCTTAATATGGAGTATGTAGAAACACCCACAAGGAAATCATAACATTCATGATTCTTTCCCTTTCTATAAGCGAGTAGATCTTTACTGTATTTCAGGCAATCTAATGTGTTTCCAATTAAAAACACACAAGGAAATCAATCTTTCAAATAAAAGATAAAACATGAAGAGAATAGAATCTCATTCTTGATAAACACTTATTCCAATTGACCCACTAGATCTCAAGCTTTTCCTTCTCTTAGAATCAACTTAGCAACAAACCCTCTCAATTTCTCTCACTAAATTCCTCACAATAACTCTCAGCAAAATAAGAATTCTCTTTATGGAAAATGCAACAGAATGGAGTAGCGTAATGATGCAAAGAAGAATTGTATCCAAATGAGGTGATAATGCATCATATTTATACCCAAAAACCAACATCTATAGCCTACAAACAAGGCTTATGCTATGACACTTCTTAGCAATATACCATCCACTCAGCTTAATAAAGAAAAGGTGGCAGATTTCTATCATAATACTCATCAAAACTATACAGCAAGTCAACCCAATGCTTTCCAATAATAGCTTGACTATTTCATAAATCACATGCTTCATTGAGGAAATCGACTTTCAGGCTTATAAGACTTCTAAAGGAAACATAAAATTCATATTATGGTGCCAAGTATTCATCACATTTCCTGTTTACTAGCTTGTTGTTGAAACAGAGGAATAAGTCAAACTCTACTTGGTTGCATTTCACTTTGTTGACCTAGTCTTAGCTAAATCGTTCCACACAAATCATTTGAGTCGACTTCCCTTATGTGTTGACAACTTTTATTTCCAAAGATTGTGCCATACATAAGTGCCTCCTTTCATCACTAAATTCATTCACTATATTATTACATATTTAAGCACCAATTTCACTATGGTTTCATGTGCAACATTTACTTTGGTTTCTATTCATTAATGGAAATGGTTATACTCATTTGCATCCATGGCATGTTATATTATCTTACCTCTTTCACATAGGGTGCAACACATTACACTATGATCTACTCATTAAATACAAACTATGCCCTGCCTATGTGTATACTACACTATAGTTTGGGAGCTTTTGTTTATACTTTAACTCCTTCATGGGCTGCGCACTATTCCAATGGCCCATCATTTGCATTTATTAACATTTGAATTTATGGACAATAGATTAGAACTTATGTATTTCCATCGTCTTTTATCGATGATGATTTATGTGGTTTAATACTTAGCATTACACTTTACATGCAATACTATATTCACATTATATCAACCATGGCATATATTCCATAAATCAATCATATCACATATCATTTAAATCAACCATGGGATATATATATATATATATAGTAATTGTTGATAGCATTGAATGCTATATATATACATATATATACATATATATATATCTATATATATACATATATATAGTAATTGCTAATAGCATTGAATGCTATATATATACATATATATATCTATATATATACATATATATATATATATACATATATATATATATATACATATATATATATATATATGTATATATGTATCTATATATCTTGACAATAAGTTTGTCTAAATAATCCACTAGATATTCAAATGAATGATGTCAAGTTAATATTTCATAAACAATATTGTTTGTATATGCATATCTATATACACATATATGCATATACGTTTATTCATACACATATCATGTTACTATTTCATATCAACATAAATACATACATATCCTTGTCGACGTGCATATACATTAAGTGTATATATATACACACGTATATATATAATTAATTCCCTGTATATGTATATTCATAAGTATTTCTACTTACATTCATATGCACATGATTATGTTCTCATGCACAGTTCTATATATATATATATATATATTTAACATACATATAAATCAATGTAAAGATGACTTATTCACAAATCCCAAGACTCAAAGATTCAATCATGACAACTTGATCAAACAATCAAAGTATTACAGACATTGCTCAAACATTTCAACCTATTCTCAAAGGTTACTTACTTCGTTCCAACTGACCCAACTCATCCAAACCAACCAATTCCAATAATCCAACACTAAGACAAACTATTCACTTACTAAATCTCATTTGACTCGACTCTTCTAAACCAAGTGTAGGTCGTGAGTGTGTGTAAGCTCGCTAAGGTTTCATTTAGGGTTACTCGACCAATCACTTCTCCCGAGTGATACTTCCCCTCCCTTCCGGAGGATTGAACCTGTCCCTGCAACCAGCTTAGTACAACACCTTAGATGTTCATAGTAAATCCATTTGCATCATAACACATTTATATCAACAAAGCATTCCACTAATTCAAAACATATTCATTCTTTTGAAATCAATAACATCTTATTACATATTCACATATTTCATTTACCTAAAAAACATATTGAAGTCACAATTTACATTTATCAATATTTTTACTCGTATACATATATATCTATACATATATATGTATACATGTATATGTATATGTATATATGTATACATATATATGTATATGTATATATGTATAGTAAATCCATTTGCATCATAACACATTTATATCAACAAAGCATTCCACTAATTCAAAACATATTCATTCTTTTGAAATCAATAACATCTTATTGCATATTCACATATTTCATTTACCTAATAAACATATTGAAGTCACAATTTACATTTATAAACATTTTTACTCGTATACATATATATCTATACATATACATATATATCTATACATATACATATATATCTATACATATACATATATATCTATACATGTATACATATATATCTATACATGTATACATATATGTTATACATGTATACATATATGTATACATATACATCTATACATATATATGTATACCTATATATATTATGCATGTATAACATATACATGTATACACGCATAATATATATAGGTATACATATATATGTATATGTATACATGTATAACATATACATGTGTATACATATACATATATACATATATATACATAAATACATATATGTATAAGATATATGTATATGTATACAT
>VDFB02025304.1:0-23575 GCA_007258455.2 Sequoia sempervirens
TGAGGACATTGTATTATGACTGTGTATTGTAATGTATTCTAAGAGTGTGATAGCGGTCGTGTTGCCTCTGGATCTCTGGTTGGTGATACTCCTATGAGAAGCTTTCTCTGCAAGTATATTATAATCTTTGTGATTTCTAAATAATATATTGGGTGGATTTTGGAGTGTGTGGTTTTTCTCCTGAAAGGGTTTTCCCTATGTAAATCAAAATGTTGTAGTATGCATGATATTTATGTTTATTTTTGTTTAAGTTTTTGTAACTGTTTCAAATATCTATAAATTATTGCATTATCCTCCTCTCAAGATTAGTGTAGGAATTTTTTTGGTACCTTAGCTTCCTTAAATAGTTGACCTTCAATTATTCATGTCATATGTCCAATTTACATCAGCAATCTATTAATGTCCAATGACTTTTCTACATCATCAATACCATGATAACACAAACAATAGGCAAAAGCTCCACACAAACTCTAAATATATTTTTAAAGAAACTCTGGAATGCTCTCTACTAGGATTAGAAATAAACCTAGTACTTAAAACTTCCACTACTATGGAAATATCTTTCTAGTGTAAACCATTGCATACATCAAAATATCAAGACTAGCATAAGACATGTTAGATATTCCAAGCAAGTCATCATCAAATTTAAGACACGTGTTTGAAGTAAGCTTAGTATCAATAAAAATGGAATACTAATTGGATTACATTCATGCATACTAAACTATTACAAAAAAATATTCATATGCCATCACTCAACAAAAACAAATGGTGTACCCTATCCCTATTGATCTCCATCCTAGGATATATTTTCCAATCCACAAGTCCATATCAACTTTTCCAAAAACTTGAGTTTTGAGATATATGATCATCACCTTTTTGTTACCAACAAACAACATATCATCCACATAAAATATAATGATTAGTATATAATCATCATTAATATTAATATAAACACAATGACCTTCGTCACTCCTAAAAAAACTCAATTTCAATTTAAAAGAATGAAACTTATGGACCACATCTTAGGGGATTGTTTTAGACCATACAATAATCATTTCAACCTACAAAACATTTGTTCCTTTCATTTCAATATAAAACGATCAATTTATCACATATAAATCTACTCCATAAGATCCCCAAGCAAGAAAATAGTTTTAACATCCATTTACTCAATTTTAAAATTGCTAGTTGTAATAATGGGTAAAAGGAATCCAATGGATGATAACTTTGTAACAAGAGAATTTCATTAAAATTTACTTTCTATCTAGGATTATCCCTTGGTCACCAATCTAACCTTGTACCACTTTAACTAGTCATTTACACCAAAATTTCTTTTTGTACACCCACTTGTAAAAAATGGTTTCCTTCCCTCAAATTAACTAACACGATCTTAGGTATAAAAACCATCCAAGACGTAGTATCCTTCAAAGAGAATTCCTCCTTGAAAGATCTAAGATAATTGTCAATACTCAAGAAAATAGTCAACAAAAATTTGGTGGCTATATACTTGTCAATTGGATTTTATTATCTCGTGTACCTTCTCAAGGTAGGATTAATGGGATCTACATATTCTTTAGTTTGCTCATTCCACACATCATCAGTTGAACTCTCATATAAACCCTCTTCTTTTTCATCATTTGATCCATCTAACTTGTAACACACCAACCTTTCTGTGAAGTAGATTTTTCCTAAATTTTCACTGTACAAGTAAATAAACTATGTAACAAGCCATTGTAATAAAAAAATTCTTTTCTTTTACTAAGAATATATGAACAAAGATGCCATAACAATATACAATAAGGATTCCATTTCAATATAATAATTTCAGAAATTACAATATTCCAAGAATGTACACAATTACATACACAGCTCCATCGAGCTTCAGAGCAATAGATATAGCTGGTCCAGGAATCCACCTTTCAAAACCTTGGTCTTTTGTTGCCTGCTGAGGAGGAGAAGCATCACTCAAGTTCTTTTTCACTAACCACAGACTCATATGCAGTCCCCTACACATCTATCAATGATCGATGGACCTACCCTTCAACGAAGAGCTTGGTTGGGTAACCCCGTATGAAAAACCACACTAAGCTTAGTGTTGTGCCCTACATGACTAGGATTTATAACCCTACACTCGATAACTAGCATGTACTGCATGGACATGGTGAACTGACAGTGGAGCCAAAGAAAATCACACTACTTTGGCTAAAGTGTTCTCACTCAGTACTTTGAGTGAAGTTCAACTATTCACTTACACATATTAAGCTTGTTTTGACTTAAGGTCACTATAATCTATGCATTGGTAATCCCTCCCATGGGTAAGCTTAAACCCCAGAATTAACCTATCACCTTTTAACACAAATTAAGGTATCACTACTCATTAAGCAAAATTACTAGTTCCTTCCCTTCAATGGACAACATTTCTAGGAGTAACCTACTAGCTATCTAGCATAATTAAATAACTAGCTATGAGTAACCCTTAAGCTACCACTGTTTAATCATATCCAGTATATTAATACCTATGACAAACAGTCCCTCTTATTATAGAGTAAATACAAGCACTTCACAAACAATATAAACAGCTTCTGCTTTCTTTCAAAGTAAATACTAATTTTCCCTAAATGCAAGTATTCACAATAAACAAGTTTAAGCAATTAAGAAAAAATATTTTTAAAAGCTAAGAAAAATAAAGGAAGATTATCCTCATGCCTATAATACACTATCTAATTTGACTGGCTGAACACAACTTTCCCAAAACAATAGCTAGCTTAGTTTTGATTCCTCAAAGAAAATCACAATAACCTCTATCTCACAAGTTGATAAAACACTTCTCTCAATATGATAAAATACTGTCACAAATTCTCAAGCTCTCTCTCAAAATATGGAAAAATAATGTAGATAGAATGTAAAAAATTACTTAAGGAATGTGTACCAAAATAGAGAGGTTGCTTCCCTATTTATACAGTAGATTGGAAACCACCCAGCCTACAAAAAAGGCATGAGTTGTGGCAGTATTTACCATGTATAACAACTCACTCAACTTAGCTAAAAGGTGGTGCACAAATAAGAACATACTCAGCAAAACAAAGCTACAGGTCGACCTTGTTGACAGTAGAATATGATCATTTCAAATCAACACATGATGAAAAATGGGTAATTCAAATTGCCTTCACAATGAACATCTACAACAAATAGGATTCATAAGGTGGAGCCAAGGAAAACAAATCTCTCCAACAGTTGGTGTAGTTTACTACATATTTGAATCAATCAATATCAAATATGCAACACATAACTCATATCGATTTAGTCTAAGATGAGTTGATTTACCTCATTAAACGGTTTGACCAATTCATCGACCTGTTGTTCATAATCTTGTACACATTTATCAATTGTCAATATTTACTTAATGACATGGCGTCTGAAAGTTTACCAAGTCAAAAATAATTCCATACAAGACATCAAACAAGTCTTATTCTTATATCGACTTCATGAATGCGAATTGATTTGCAGATTATTCGCTCTTTATGTGTGGATAGCATGAGTAATATTCAGCCTTTGAAATACAGTCACAAGTATTATATACTCATCTTTTCTTTAAGTTAACAAATCAGCCTATAATCATTTCCAATGATAATCGACTCCCAAGCAATTTATAATACTTAAATATATATTAATATATATAATCACATATACATATATGCATGTATATCAACAAGTATATATGTATATGTATATATATATATATATTATAACAACCATGTATGTATACATTCGATATCCAATTGAATACAAACAAGATGTTATTCACATAGTAATAATATTGATTGTGTACATATATATATTTATATAAAAACCTTTATGTACATGTATATGTATGTATACATATATTGATACATTTTTATGGGCATGTCCATTTGCCATCATTCGCATATATCAAGACATATATGCATATGGATATATGTATATAATATATATACAGACATTCGATTCACACACCAAAGTAATACACAATTACTATTGTATTGATAAGCACCTACGTGCGATATATCTATACATATACATATACATGTTGTTAGGTCCATTTGATAGTTCCATGTGCATAAGCAACTCATCCATGAGTGTACATAGGTACATCTACCTATGTGCCCTCATGTATGTGTTTCTTCATGTGTATGGTCTATCATCAACATGCACGTGTGTACGTATACATATTCCATGAATGTCCTACTCATCAATACTAGCATAGTAATAAGGAAAGAAATCACAAGCTCAAACATATAATCATCACTCAATAATGCATTCAATAGTAAACAAGACTTTTACTAATGCAGACACATCAACCAAGGACGACTTACAAACTTCCCACATAATAACTCAACTCAATTATTCTATTGTGGTGTGTGTAAGCTCAGATAGGTTATGTTATTGGTTACCTAACCAAGATCTTCTCCTGAGTGATACTTCCCCTCTGCCTAGAAGAATTGAACATATACCTGCATTCACTAACATATGCCCAAGGTAGTCACCTTTTCAAAAAAAATAGGCATTACACATAATACATCTCCAAAGTTAGAATATCAATTCAATATCCATCCATTCACATATATGCATTTCTTCACATAACAATAAATGAGATAACATTCGTTCATAATGTATCAATAACAAAGTGCAAAAATAATTTATTCATCTTCAGAATTCACATTTACCCTGGGCGGATGCATGAAGATGGTCACACTTTTGTGGCCAAAATTTTTTTTGGAAAGAGATAACGCGAGCGCGTTATAACGTGCTCGTGTTATGTTGTTTTAAAAGCAAAAAAAAAGTTAAAACTATCATTTTCTATTTACTGTTTCTCTCTGCCCGCGGCCAAAAACCCTCACTTTCGCGCTCGCATTCTAGGAGGAAGGATTTCTACAAATTTTATCAACAATTGGATTTGATTTGCAAATATGGTACCATGACGACAAAGAGGTGCAAGAGGTAAGTATTGTCTGCTATTTGTTTTGAATTCCTTAGTTTGAAATTGATTTTGTTTGTTTTAGGTTAGATTTGATTTTTTTAAAAAAAAATTGTAGGAAATCCTGCAAATCCTCAACAAGAAGAGGAGGAAAATCCTCAACAACAAAATCCTCAACAAAATCAACCTCAACAACAAAATCAACCTCCCCCACCAATCACTCAATACCCTCTTGGCACTCAAGAAAATCTGAGGAGTGAAATTGACAACAATAGAAAACAACTTGAGGATCTTATCAATAGGTTGAGTGATCCAAATGCTTCAACCACAGAAAGAATGCGTCTAGCAAATTCATTGAAAGAGATGTTAAAAAATGTAGATGCAATTACCCAACAAATATCTGGATGGCAAGATAGGAGGCAAGTAGCTAGAGCATATTATGTAGACAAATTATCATATAAACAAGTAAAAGATTTAAAAATTACTAAAGGTGATTTGTGCTCTCTATTCACTGACCCTAAAACAAATCAAAATCTTACCCTTAATGCAAAGAGGTTTCCTATTCATTGGTGCCACCACCAAGAGATTAGGAATCATTTTTATGATAGATGGTATTTGGTCTTTGATTACCCACCGTGCAATAATTGTGAAGTCCCCCAATATTTTCTTAGGAAACTATACAGTGAGTTCGTATTGAAGCAAATCCCAAATTATTTTGATATGAGGGAGTTCCAGGGGAGAGGTGGGGGGTCGGCTCAGGATAGGCCCAGTGCACAACCATATCCTATGTGGCAAGGGAGACGACCTCTCGCTAGGCCACCTCATGAGCACATTGTTATGCCTATTGTTGCAAAGGAGAGTGCTGACGTAGAGACATTGCAGGCGATCAACACTTTGACCCAAAGTGTCATCCATCATAGTAGCCCTATTATACAATTCCATCCAGGGGAGTCTTCGAGTGGTGGCCTTCAAATCCATGTCTGTCAATCTTGAGGGGTGACTTGTTCATATGATCCCACCAGCACACAGGAGGCTGCTACGCAGGATCCGTATGCTGCTATGTAGGATCCGTATGCTACTACGCAGGATCCGTATGCTGCTACACAAGATATGAATGCTACTACGGGGATGGAGAGGATGGCTGACATTTTGCATCGTGCATATGGCATTGATAGTTAGGTAAAAGTCAGCATGTTCGTTGAATTTAATTTATTAAATTTTGATTCTGAAATGCATGATTAACTAATTTAGTTTTATTATTTTAATAAAATTACGAGGTCATAGTGTTGGTGGATACACCGATCCTCCACCTACTTATTTATGCAGTACACCTATCAGTGGGGTATGTAACTAGTAAACAATTATAAATTTATTACATGTTAATAGAATTGTTTTACGAATGGTATTTTAATACATGTGATTTTGGATGTTGAATAGGCTAATATTGGTGGTTTCAAGCAAACACCTCCTAGTGCTAGTGGATTCACTCAAATGTACACAAAGGTAATAGAATAAAGAGAACTTAATTAATGAATTCTGCTTAATAGATTTGTGTAGTTTATATTCATATTGTTGGTTACGTTGCATTACACATCATTCAAACTCAAAGCATTAGTACTTCAAATTCCATAACTAATAACTAGATGTTGATAGATGAAAAAATTTCAACTATACAATATAGTTGTTTTAGAAAGTCAACATAAACAACACAAATACCAATTGCGCTTCACATATGGAGGCGTAGCGCAAAGGTGCACCACCACGACAAACTATAGATGCTTGGAAAAAATTTATGAAACCATAATAGTAAGCAATAACATAGACAAGGCAGTTAGTGATGTAGAGCATCATATCAAAACACTCAATCATCAGGGTACATCTGAAGCAAAGCATCCAATAACACCATCAACATCATTTCTTCAGGGATTTCCAATCCCAAAATAGAATCAGGAGAAGATCAAATATAATTTCATCATGCATCTACTTTTCATTCAACCAAAATCCACTCAAATTCTCTTAGCCATTCCATGGGCCATCATTCATCATTCCACTAATCAGTATTCCAATTGACTCATTCAAAGAAAAAACCATATTAAAGAAAACTTTGACTTAATCAATTAGATTCACATCATTCTCAACCACCATAAAAGCAACATAAACCTGATTATTGACACTTGAACAATTCATCCTTTCATTTATTCACCAAGGCAAAAAATCAATTAAACCATACCTCACTATTATCAGTCCATTATCAAGCACTGTACTCACCATATTTTGACTGCAACAATCTATTTATAGGTTACAAACTCCTGCTACGACAAAATATTGATTATCATCTTGTGGTTAATCACCAATTTGCTCAAAGGGCTTCATAATAGTCACCCATCCAACCATCAAAGTCACCAAACCTGTCTTATACACCTTAAAAAAATTTAGTAACATCAATCATATCATTATTTTGATAGTAACCAAGCACTCAATCATATCACAAAAGCTTTGAAAGGATACAAGTCAGAAATGTTGAAGATAGGAGAGATTGCCACCCCAGGAGGTAGCTCTATTTCACAAGCATTTTGGCCAAACTTGTAGACCACCTTGCAAGGTCCTATCTTCTTCATCATGAGTTTGGTATACTTTCCTTTTAGAAGTCTCTCCTTCTTCAAGTGTGCTATAACCAAGTCTCCAACCTTGAATTGGACATTCCTCTTCTTTAAATCTGCCTTTTCCTTATACTTCTCAACATTCTTTTGAAGGGTTTCCTTCACTTGTTGATGAATATCCCTGATTGTAACAACAAATTCCTCACCTTGATCACTTCTCCTAGCAACTCCTTGTATATCTCTTAGTTCATAGACCCCTCTAGGGTGCATGCCATAGACCACCTCAAAAGGGCTTCTACCAATGCTCCTATTCATGGAGTCATTATATGCAAATTCAGCCTAAGGTAAAATCAGATCCCAAGCTTGTCGATGCTCCTTGGTAAGGCATCTTAAGAGGTTTCCCAATGATCTATTCACCACTTCAGTTTGTCAATCCATTTGTGGATGGTATGCTGAACTAAAGGATAGATTTTTGCCTTGAGTTTCTTCCACAAGGTCGTCCAAAAGTGACCAATGAATTTAGAATCCCTTTCAGAAACAATTCTTAAAGGCAGTCCATGTATCCTAACAACCTCCTTAAAGAAGAGATCTGCTATATGAGATGCATCATTGGTGCATTTGCAAGGAAGAAAATGTGTCATCTTACTAAATCTATCAACTACCACAAAGATACTATCAAAACCTTTTTGGGTTCTAGACAACCCCAAGACAAAGTCGATACTTACAAACTCTGAAGGCCTATTGGGAATGGGCAGTGGTTGATAGAGTCCTATATTTTATGAAGTTCCCTTTGCCCTTTGACATATTATGCAGCCTTCTACATACCTTCTCACATCCACCTGTAACTTTGGCCAATAGTAAAATCTCTTAACTTGTTCTAAGGTCTTGTTAAGGCCAAAGTGACCTCTGAGACTCCCATTTTGTTTCTCCTTTATGATATTCTCCCTCATTGAGCATTTATGCACACACAATTGGCTTCCTTTGAAGAGAAAACCATTCTACAATAAAAAGTTAGAGAATTCACCATGAAAAGAATTCAAATGTTGCTCACAAACATTTTATACCTCCTTGAAATATGAATCTTCATGATACATATCCTTCAATGCTTCAACCCTCATGCTTTAGAGTTGGATCTCTTGCACTACAAGTGACCTTCTACTAAGAGCATCTCCCACCTTATTTGCTTGGCCCTTCTTATGCTTTATTGTGAAAGTATAGGCTTGCAAAGACTCTACCCACTTCATGTGCCTATGACTGAGTTTGTCCTGTGCATTCAAAGAACTCAAGGCATGATTATCAGTATAAACAACAAATTATTTAGGTAACAAGTAGTGCCTCCACTTTTTGATGGCTTGGACCATAACATACAATTCCAAATCATAGGAAGAATACTTCCTCTTTGCTTCATTCAGCCTCTCACTGTAAAATGCAACCGGTCCTCCTTCTTGGCTCAAAATAGCCCCTATTGCTTGATTGCTAGCATCACACTCAATGGTAAAAACTTTATCAAAATCAAGGAGCACAATTATAGGCTGTTGTGCTACTCTCATTTTCAGATATTCAAACCCTTTATTAGCCTCATTGGTCCAAGAAAACTTACCTTTGTTACCTCCTTTGATGGTGTCCAAGATTGGTGCACAAATTTGGCTAAAGTTCTTGATGAAATTTCTATAAAAGCTTGCAAGTCCATGGAAGCTTCTCACATATCCCATGGATTTTGGTGTTGGCCTTGAGTAAGAATAGCATGCACCTTTGAAGGATCCATCTTCAAACTTCCCTTGGAGATGACAAACCAAGGTAGACTAGTTCTTCCTTCTTGAATTCACACTTTTCCATGTTGATCAGTAGCTTCTCCTCTTGTAACCTCCTTAGTACCATGTCAAGGTGCTTCAAATGTTCTTCTTTAGACCTGCTAAACACAAGGATGCCATCTAAATAAACCATAACAAACTTTCTAATGAAAGGTCTCAATACCTCATTCATAAGGCGCATAAATGTACTAGGGGAATTTGATAACCCAAAGGGCATCACCAACCAATCATAGAGCCCTTCATTAGTCTTAAAATTTATCTTCCATTCATCCCCCTCTCTGATCCTTATCTGATGGTACCCGCTCTTTAGATCAATCTTGGAAAAGTAAGATGCTCTTGATAGACAATCCATGAGGTCCTCCATTATTGGCATCAAGAACCTATATCTGATTGCACGATCCTATTAATGGCTCTTGAATTAGTGTAAAGCATCCAATTCCCATCCTTCCTTGGTGCTAGGATAGTAGGAATAGCACATGGGCTCAAACTCTTCCTCACTAGCCCTTTATCCATCAACTCTTGCACTTGTCTTGCAATCTCCTCATTTTGAGCAGGTGTCATCTTGTATGCAACCTTATTGGGAAATGTAGCCCCTGGAATTAGATCAATATGGTGGCTTATATCCCTAATGGGAGGTAGGGAACTAGGTAATTCATTCACCGTTATGTCCTTGTACCTTTCCAACAACTCTTGAAATTCCTTTGGTGCATCTTCCTTCTTCTTTGTGGGAAGATCTGCTTCACTTTTTGGCTTCATAAACAGGAAGACTCCTCTTCCTCCTCCTTCCTTCAAGGTCTTCATGAACTCCTTCTCACCCACCATCAAAACACTATGTCCTTCATCCTTTGCCTTGTCTTTAGCTACAGGAGGTGAAAGGTTGTAAGTCTTCCCATCCTTCAAACATTCCATTCCATCTCATACATTATAGAAGTCACGACATGGATCTGCGCTTGTTATACAGCTTTTTTGTGATTGAATAATTTGTTGTTTTATTTTCAGATGTTGGTTGTGGGAACACCTCCAAATGTTACAAGGGCAATGGATATCGGTGTTTCATCCGCTATACAATCCTCCATGACTCTGATAGAGGAGGTATGAGGCAAATTACTAAATTTCAATTTACATTTGTTGTTATAGATGTTAATTCTAGTGAAAAATCAAACCATTATTGATTCGTAGTTCAATTCCTATTTGGATGGTTTATACAAGGCTTGAGCATGCCTAAGCATCGGCATGCAAATATTTCCATCGTGGAGAGTGATCATGAGATTGCAGTAAGTGATTATTTTGTTAAATATATCATTTCTTATAATGTAATTTCTATATATTAATGTTTTTACTTCTTATTGTAACAGTTAAGACTTCACCAGGAGCTAAACTATAGGAGGAGCAGTAGGAGCACTCCTCGAGCATAGCATAAATGACAGACATACTTATCACCATCAGATCTCCAAACAAAGTGAAAAAATTTATTTCCAGAGCATGGAGAGAAATGAATTTTGATTCCAGAGCCCTTTCTTGTATGCCTAGACATGGCAATTTTGTACATATCTTGTATTGGATATATTTGGCATTGTATGCCTATATGGCTATTTTGTATCTATATTTTATACTTATATCGACATATATTGATGTATGTGTACATGGCTATTTGGTTAATACAAATCTTTTTTATTGATGGTGTCCATATTTTCTCTTTTTGACAATGTTAAAAGCATGGCTGCATATAGATTAGGCAAAAGACTTTTCCTTTTAGATTAGCAATGCATGGAAGTTTCAAAAAGTATCCTTGATATTACAAAAAGATATGTGTTTATACCATAGCAGCAAAAATATTTTGGGGAAAATTTTGACAAACCAAAAGTATAAGATTTTTTGAAAAAATCAAGAAAAAGTCTAGAAAAAATTGGAAAAAAAACAGATTTTAAAAAAAGGTAAAAAAAAGTAGAACAATTTATGAGATAAAAACTTTTTAAAAAAATTTAAAGGAATTTCCATAGCATAGAGATATAGAGAGAAAATAAAATAAAGAGTTTAATTAATAAATTGTAAAAAATAGATTTTTGTAGTTTATATTCATATCGTTGATTACATTGCATTGCACATATTTCAAACTCAAAGCATTGCTTCACATTGCATAACTAATAACTAGATACTGATAGATGACAAATTTCAATTACAATATATAGTTTTTACAAAGTCAACCTAAGCAGTTACGCAATTACTTCACATTGCATAACTAATAACTAGAAGCAACTCCCAATTGCATTTGCTTGTCATGGCATTCTATGAGACCACATTTCTTTGAGGAATTTTTTCAAACAATTCACTGCCTTGTCTATACTACCACATTTTTGATACATTTCTACCAAAGCATTTTGTCAAATAGTTCACTGCCTTGTTGCTATGGCCGAAAGCCGAAAACAAGTGCTTTCGAACAAGCTATGGATGCTTCAAAAAAATCTATCAAAAGCATAATAGTAAGCAATATCATAGACAATGTAGTGAACTCTTTGAAAAAATGCCTCAAAGAAATGAGGTCTCATGGTAATGGAATGCCATGACAATGAAATGATTTTGATTGTAATGGAATTTCATCACCATGAGACCTCATTTCTTTGAGGCATTTTTTCAAAGAGTTCACTACCTTGTCTATGCTAACACACTTTTCATACATGTCTATCAAAGCATTTTATCAAATAGTTCATTGCCTTGCTGCTATGGCTAAAAGCCTAAAACAGGTGCTTTCAAACAAGCTATGGATTGTCATGGCATTCCATCACCATGAGACCACATTTCTTTGAGACATTTTTTCAAACAGTTCTCTGCCTTGTCTATGCTACCACATTTTTCATACATGTTTACCAATGAATTTTATCAAACAGTTCACCTCCTTGTTGCTATGGCTAAAAGCCTAAAATAGGTGCTTCAAAATAAGCTATTGATGCTTGGAAAAAATCTATCAAAGCATAATTTAATAAGCAATAGCATAGACAAGGTAGCAAACTATTAGAATAAAAGCCTCAAAGAAATGTGGTCTCAATGGTGATGGAATTCCATGACAATCCATAGCAATTTTCTTGTCATGGCATTCATCATGGCATTCCATCACCATGAGACCACATTTCTTTGAGGAATTTTTTCAAACAGTTATCTGCCTTGTCTATGCTACCAAATTTTTCATACGTGTTTACCAAAGCATTTTATCAAACAGTTCACCTCCTTGCTCCTATGGCTAAAAGCCTAAAATAGGTGCTTCCAAACAAAGCTATGGATGTTTTACGGAAAAAATCTATCAAAGCATAATTTAATCAACAATAGCATAGACAAGGAATGAGAATTTTGTTTGAATAAAACCTCAAAGAAATGGTCTCAATGGTGGTGGAATTCCGCTGACAATCCATAGCAATTTGCTTGTCATGGCATTAGTCATGGCATTCCATCACCATCACACTACATTTCTTTGAGACATTTTTTTCAAGCAGTTCACTGCCTTGTCTATGCTACCACATTTTTCATACATGTCTACCAAATCATTTTATCAAACAGTTCATTGCCTTGCTGCTATGGCTAAAATCCTAAAACAGGTGCTTTCAAACAAGCTATGGATGCCCGGAAAAAATCTACCAAAGCATAATATAGTAAGCAATAACATAGACAAAGCAGTGAATTGTTTGAAAAAATGCCTCAAAGAAATGCAGTCTCACAGTGATGGAATGCCATGACAATCCATAGCAATTTTTCTTGTCATGGAGTGCGTCATGGCATTCCATCTCTATGAACTCTTGAGGAGCGGCCCTAACCGATTCGTTGCCTTATCTATGCTACCACATTTTTCACGTGTTGCAAAGCATTTTATCAAATAGTTCACCTCCTTGCTCCTATGGCTAAAATCCTAAAATAGCTGCTTCCAAACAAGCTATGGATGCTTGGAAAAAAATCTATCAAAGCATAATTTAATAAAGCAATAGCATAAACAAGGCGGCGAGAAGCTGTTTGAATAAAACTCGGAAATAAATATTAATGGTCTCAATGAATAATTGGAATGCCATGGCAATCCATAGCAATTTTCTTTTCATGGCATTCTTCATGCCATTCCATCACCATGAGACCACATTTCTTTGAGGCATTTTTTCAAACAGTTCATTGCCTTGTCTATGCTACCACATTTTTCATACATGTCTACCAATGCATTTTATCAAACAATTCACTGCCTTGCTGTTATGGCTAATATCCTAAAAAAATTACTTTCGAACAAGCTATGGATGCTTGGAAAAAATCTATCAAAGCATAATAGTAAGCAACAAGCTATGGTCTCATGGTTTTTTTTCACGCGAAAATCAGTGTGATTTTATTCACATTTTTTTGCAGGTTATAAACACTTTTTTTTTGCCAATTTTGTTGTTTTAAATGACATTCAATTTTATGGTGATTTTTTTGTTTATATGTTCATATGTGATATTATAATCCTAATTCATGCTTCTAGGTTGCATAGATATATATTTTGTTTTTACATTTTTTTTGTACCAACGAACCCAAAACAAACTGAACCCCCCTCCAAATTTTTTTGGCAAAACCAGCATGTTTGGGTGAGAAAGAGGACCATTCCTAGCGTGAATATGCCTATTTGAATGTGTTGGAATAGTCTATTTGGTCACACAGTTGCAAAACGAAAGTTGCACCACTTTGCAACTTTCCACTACTTCCATTTGACACTTTTTTCATCAACTAAAATTTGGACACCACGGGAAAACCACTTCGAGATAACAAAAACTGAGAGAGGTTATTGTAGAGGGTCCCAACACAATCCCATGGGATTAGACGAGAAGTTTCTAAGCATCATGGTGTCCGAGTAACCTCATACTGAAGTTTGCAGCGATTTTATCCTATGGACCCTTAAGGGATCGATCTGGTTGAACATAGCTTCGAAGGCGATTCCACGTGTTTGGGTGCAAAGAGGGACCATTTCTAATTGTAAAACATGCCTGTCCGGATGTGTTGGAATAGTTCGTTTGGTCACCGCAGTTCGCGGAACAAAAGTTGCACCACTTTTCAACTTTTCACTACTTCCATTTTACACTTTTTTCATCAACTAAAACCGACATAAAGCCGGGAAAACCACTTGAGAATAATGCTTAGAGAGAGATTATTGTAGAGAGGGTCTCAGCGCAATCCTATGGGATGGGGCAGTTTCTAAGCATCCCGCGATGTCTTGGCCAACCTCATCTTTGAAGTTTGCAGCCATTTGCCCTTTAGACCCTTAAGGGGATCCAATGTCCCCGGTTGAGCGCGTAGTTGAGGCGATTCCGCGTGTTTGGTGTGAAGAGGACCATGCCTAGCGTAAAATGTCTATTCATACGTGTTGGAACGGTCTGTTTGGTCGCCTGCGAGTTGCGAATAAGAAATTTACCACTTGGCTTGGCTTTTCATTGCTTCCATTTGACACTTTTCCATCAACTAAAATATGGACACCACGGAAAAACCACTCTGAGATAATGAAAATAGAGAGAGGTTATTGTAGAGGGTCCCAACATGATCTCATAGGATCAGACGAGAAGTTTCTAAGCATCATGGTGTCCGAGTAACCTCATGCTAAATTTTGCAGGCATTTTTCCCTTTGGACCCTTAAGGGATCGATCTAGTTGAACGTAGCTTGGAGCGATTCTGCGTGTTTGGGTGAGAAAGAGGATCATGCCTAGCATAAACATGCCTATTCAGATCGTTGGAACAGTCTGTTTGGTCACACGAGTTGCAAAACAAAAATTGCACCACTTTGCAACTTTCCACTGCTTCCATTTGACACTTTTTCCATCAACTGAAAACTGGAGACTACATGAAAACCACTCTGAGATAACAAAAATTGAGAGAGTTTATTGTGGATTAGAGAAAAAATTTCTAAGCGTCACGGTGTCCAAGTAACCTCATGCTAAAGTTTGCAGGCATTTTTCCTTTTGGACCCTTAAGGGATCGATCCGGTTGAACGTAGCTCGGAGCGATTCCGCTTGTTTGGGTGCGAAAGAGGACTATGCCTAGTGTAAAAATTCCTATTCAGATGTGTTGGAATATTTTGTTTGGTCACACGAGTTGCAGAACCAAAATTGCACCACTTTGCAACTTTCCACTGCTTCCATTTAACACTTTTTCCATCAACTGAAAACTAGAGACTACAGGAAAACCACTCTGAGATAACGAAAATTGAGAGAGGTTATTGTAGAGGGGCCCAACACGATCCCATAGGATCAGATGGGAAGTTTCTAAGCGTCACAGTGTCCAAGTAAACTCATGTTGAAGTTTGCAAGTATTTTTCCCTTTGGACCCTTAAGGGATCGATCTGGTTAAACGTAGCTCGGAGTGATTCCACGTGTTTGGGTGCAAAAGAGGACCATGCCTAGCATAAAAATATCTATTTAGACACATTGGAACAGTCTATTTGGTCACACGAGTTGCAGAACAAAAATTGCACCACTTTGCAACTTTCCATTGCTTCCATTTGACACTTTTTTCATCAACTAAAAACTGGAGAGTATAGGAAAACCAATCCAAAATAATGAAAACCAATAGAGATTATTGTAGAGGGGCCCAATGCAATCCCATAGGATCAAACAGAAAGTTGCTAAGCATCACGGTGTCTGAGTAACCTCATGCTGAAGTTTGTAGGCATTTTTCCCTTTGGACTCTTAAGGGATCGATCCGATTGAACGTAGCTCGGAGCAATTCCGCGTATTTGGGTGTGAAAGAGGACCATGCCTAGCATAAACATGCCTATTCAGACACATTGGAATAGTCCATTTGGTCACACGAGTTGCAGAACGAAAATTGCACCACTTTGCAACTTTCCACTACTTCCATTTGACACTTTTTCCATCAACTGAAAACTGGAGACTACGGGAAAACCACTCCGAGATAACAAAAACTGAGAGAGGTTATTGTAGAGGGGCCCAATGCAATCCCATAGGATCAGACAAGAAGTTTCTAAGCATCACGGTTTCTGACTAACCTCATGTTGAAGTTTGCAGACATTTTTCCCTTTGGACCCTTAAGGGATCGATTCAGTTGAACGTAGCTCAGAGAGATTCCGCATGTTTGGGTGCAAAAGAGGTCCATTCCTAGCATAAAAATTCCTATTCAGAGGTGTTGGAATAGGCCGTTTGGTCACACGAGTTGCAGAACAAAAATTGCACCACTTTGCAACTTTCCACTACTTCCATTTGACACTTTTTCCATCAACTAAAAACTAGAGACTTCGGGAAAACCACTCTAAGATAACAAAAACTGAGAGAGGTTATTGTAGAGGGGCCCAACGCAATCCCATAGGATTAGACAAGAATTTTTTAAGTATCACGGTGTCTGAGTAACCACATGTTGAAGTTTGCAAGCATTTTTCCCTTTGGACCCTTAAGGGATCGATCCGGTTGAACGTAGCTCAGAGCGATTCCGCGTGTTTGGGTGTGAAAGAGGACCATTCCTAGTGTAAACATTCCTATTACATGATAAATGGTCTGTAAAGCCCTTATTTAACACAAATAACCCTAAAACACTTAAATTACAAGGTTCACCACATGAATCCCCTTATTGATCAACTTCTTTACATCATGACTCAATTGACCTAATACATACAAAAATGGTATTGAATCCTTATTAAATGAAATTGAATGACCTCAAACCATCTAAGAACATCCTAAATGATCAAATGACCAAATAATAGAAACCACAAGGGTTCAAGTGTTGAAAAGATGGAGTTGGTGCTCCTGCTTTCAAAAGTATGATTGCCAACAACATACAACGTTCACAAGGCCTTTTTGAAGGAATATCAACCTCCTCAACTGACTACAACCACTTTTCAACTTCTTTTACAAGTGTGAACCTTCAACTTCTAAGTATTTGCAGAATGACAACTTTTGGTTTGACAACATTACATTGTTATGTGCAACTTTTGACATATTGATGTAAATGACTCCAAACCTAAACTAGTGACCTTATGATGGCCTCATTGCATCATATTGACCCTTACATTATAAATTTACATACATTTTCACATTTAGGACATTCAAGGCTTCATTACACCAAATTGACAACATGCTAACATGACATTGCAACCTCATATCCTACCAACCTAGATTGACTTAAAACACCGTTGTGCATATACCTACAAATTAATCCAGTGAACCATCTGGATCTACTCTACTCTTTATTGTGTCAAGTATTGCCTCATGGTCAAACTCACGGACCTTCCACAAGGTCTTGTTCAAAGGTCTACCCCGATATCAAACAAACATTGGATGCCACGACAAGGTTTGAGTAATGAAGAATCTTACGATGCGTGTCAAATTCCTCAAACAACCAATGTTTAACACTCTTATGTGGGTACCTTCTCAGCCACATTCCAGTAACAACAACTAAGCTTGTAGGGTATTCAATGTTTTCTCCATCTATAATTGGGGATTCCAATTTCTTTTTTGCCTCAACACAACGACACAAGTAATAGTCTGTACCCTCTTTGTTGTCTTCATCTACAATAACTACATAAACATGCCCTACATTTATATGTGTAGAATATCTCTTGAAATTAGTCAACATTATGAATACAGTACAAAGTAAGATAACAATATGGAATTTCAAATACTAAGCAAGTAGATATATTACCTGGTTGAACTAGATCCGATACATGGTCAAAGTCAACCGATGATTCCATCTGTGTTAGTTCCAATGCCATCGGAGGGCGATACATGTGAAGTGGGCTAAGATAACTTTTCAACCATTTTTCAACCCACTCCCCTGACTCACAATCATTCCAGGCTTTCATTGTACATGAAGAACAAAAGCATGCCATCCTACGTGTATCGATACTCCATGAACCTGCATTTGAGCTAAGGAAAGAGTGCAACTCACTCGATCCTGTTACTGTACAACAATCCTGATATGGTGCAATGTTAGTATCATCCATCAACCAAAAAAATCTATGAACTAAAGACGTACCTTCATTACCTAGACCCATCGAACCATTACAGCACTCGACGATTGATCTTTCATTTGTCAACTATGCACTATCTTTATACTTTAACTCTTCTCGTGCTAATGCTCTTTTCACACATGCTCCTGCACTTTCATGCTTCCCCTTTCCATGTCCAGCCTCACAAAAGTTCCACATATGTTGAACATGTGTAGTGAGATGCATCCCGCACAACCAATAGAACATGTGTGCGTTCTTGAACTGTGTTGCACTGTTATTGGACCATATTATATGTTGATCATATGATATGCCCCTCTAATCCAAATGATTGTAGAACATCTAGAAGCAACCTCGCACGAACTCTAGAGAATGCGTGCGATCATCACTAATATAAAAGTGATACTCCCTCAATACCTTCCTTTCGTCCTTTGTACTTTCAGCTGCATGTATGAATGTTATGTGCACAAATATCAAAACATGTGTGGAGTTGTAATACTGTGACTGCACCTCATGATGTGGCTGTAGAGTGTAGTTCTCTGCAAAGTCAACCATTGATACTACGCTACCAAGTGGAAAGGTGTCCTTGCATAGCTTGAATTGCATGTCCAGCCATCAGGCTCTATGGGTATGCCTTGCATACTCATACACTAGATTCTCACGAAACATGGACATGAGGCCCATTTACACTAGAATCTTGAATAACCAACTCCCACACCTTTTAGCACAGACCCATCTTTTTGCTTGGCATATGCCACTATTTACATACTTCACGAACTCTACTAGTTTTGTCCCACCTCATATGTGCTTTCCATATGTTGACATCTGCTTACATTCATTTACCAAGCCACCACAGCGCTTCGCATGAACCATCCAAGCATGTTGTCCTATAGAATATTTGGCCATCCTCTATTTCACATAAAATTTTTGATAAGAACTCTCTTGAAGATTTTGGTGGGGGCTTCTATGCCACAATCCTGCAAAACATCGTTAGTGTGCAAATCTAAACATATAGAACGATAAACATCAAAATGGTTAGAGAATTCAATATGCATTTTACAACAAGTAGTGCGTGTGTGATTTATCTTGACATAAAAATGTTTAATCATTTCAAAAAATGTTTGAGAAATACTAATTTGAGGGATAAGAATTTTGAGATTTATGAAAAAAGTGGGTTTGAGAATTAAGTATCCAAAATGCTTTTGGATTATTGGCTCGCGGTTTTGACAACCGATTCTCCTTCTTATGACATCCCTTTGATTGAGATGGTTTTGTGTTATTCTTCCAATACTCTTCAATTAGTGCTCTCAATTCCTCAACAACTTTTTATCTTTTTGTGGCAGTCTCCCCAAGAATTTCCATAATTCATTTGAATCGGTGCCCTAAATTATTTTCCACATTTGAACGCTTTTGATAAAGTTTTTCTACTAATTCTCATTTTTTCACTCGTCTTTTAATGGGGTGAGATCTCTTTGTTTGATAGCTTACCAAAGTCGGTGATGTAATTGACATTTGGGTGACATTACTATCCTTTGAGCATGAGGTCTTACCCACACTCTCATAAGCATCCATTAGATTATTCTCAATAGTGTTTTCACTTGATACATTCGACATTCTCAACCCAAGAGTCTTCATGATGTTTCTGTACTTTAAACCCTGCATCATTTGAACAAATAATTGACATCTTGCAATCTCATTTAGCCTTTCAAAGAACATTTTCCAAATCTTATCAGCATATCTTCTACAAGTGCGTTCTAGAATCTTACCTTCCATGTGCTGCAAAATATCCTCATCGATATTAATAAAAAACTTTGGCTTTCTATGCAAAATTCTAGGTGGTGTTCTCTTAGGTACATACATCATTAGCAATTTCATCAATATTGAATTGAGGTGGGGTAGATTGCGTACCTTCGATCGAGGACGGAATAGAAGACATACCTTGAGGTTCACGTGGGGATGATGGCATACCTTGTTCCTCAACTCTGAGTGATGATGTACTCTCAACTTCAGATGTGGTGGATGGTGTCCAACCATACTCACTTGTGGTAGATTGTGTCCCTCCATATTCGCTTATGCTTAATGGTGTCCCTTCATATTCACTTGCGGTAGAGGGTATGTCTCCAACTATGGTATCTGCATCTCCCCTAGCACGACTCTTTTGCATTCGTGCCCTTTGTGCTGCCAATTTCTTTTCTCTGTTTGACAGTTGAGGTTCCTCTTCAACTGGATTGTTTTCATCAATCGTTCCCAATTTCTGTTTTTCACGATATTCCCTCATCCATTTTTTCTCTTTATTTCTGATGGCTTGGAGCTGATCATCTATTAGTTTTTTCCTTTTAACAGTTTGTTTCTTCGGCATGACGAATAATTTTTTTCTGTGCAAAAAGTGCTAAGTTTTCAAATTAACTAATTGAAAGCTTTGGAAGCATACACAAAGAAATTCAATGAAAGCTGGTTTGTATAACTATTTGACAAAATAACTCAATGAAAGCTTTGGAAGCATACACAAAGAAAGTCAATTGTTAAATTTAACAAAATGCCTCAAAGAGATGTGGTTTAAAAATGTAATAGGAAAGTGTATCAAATTGTGTGATTTAAAATGTCCATTGACAACATAAGGTTGTAACATGACAAACTGGTGCAGGAGCACCTAGGTCAGGAAATTCCTTCAAAAGGATAATTTGTTCAATTTGTAATGTTCAAGTAAAATATGATGGAGTGAAGGTCATTAAATGATGAATTTCAATGTATTTGCACCATGAAATAGGTCACTAGGTGATATTATTGAAAAGTTGCTTTTATAATAAAGTTGTCAATTATTGTAAAAATTTAAAGTGCACAAAAGCGGGGAAGGTGAAGAGTCTTTGTGGATGGGCAAGGGATGGGTTGATGAAGATGAAGAGTTATTTCAACTCAATTTAGAAACCTTTAAAAGAATTGTAAGCTCGCGAAGAGGAAGATCTTGTATCCCAAAAATCCATAAAAATTAATAAAAAAACCTCTGCTCAGTTATTTTGGAAAGCTTTTCTATTCTTGTTTTCAGGTTGCATAGTGATTCAAGCATTCTAAGATTTGATTCTTGTCGGGGAAAGAGACTTCTTTCATTCTTGAAAGTTGTAGGAATTGTAATTCAAATAATCAATCTAATTTGAACTTAGTTTCCTAAGTCTCGATTTGTGGTTTCCTTAGAATTGTTTTGAGAGTCTAAAAAGTGATTCTTAGCCATTCCACCAATGTAGGGCTAGTAGGTCAGTGGAATGGATCATATTTAGTGTCTTTTCAATGTGAAGATGTGTGTGGCGGGGGTAAATAGAAATAAGAAGTTGGGATATTGTTGCATGAATAAAATTCTGAATTTTCTCATTCAAAAAAATGGTGTTTTCAAGTAGGGTTTGAGGAAACAACATGTAGAGGAGCTTAGAAATGATTTCAAAATAATTTTCAAACATAATGAAGCATGTTTCAATTGTTGGGCAGAGTATAAACTTTTATAAACTTTTATAGTATGTTGAAATAAATGTTCTACTATGTTTTGTGAAATAAGTGTATAAACTTTTATAGTATGTTGAAAAGGATCAAAATAGGCCTGAGAATTTGTATTGGGATTGTGTAAATGCTTTATGATAGAAAAGGAATCACCCGATTAGATGGAATGTTGGCCTCCTACAGATATTTGGCATTGTTTGCTAAAAATAGAGAATATGTAGAAACAGCAAAAGGAATGTTGTTAAGTGCTTGGGAGCAGTCTCATTTGTGATGCCACAGTTGTGTCTATGCTTGGTAATGTTTTGAAGGTACATTGTGAAATATTTGATGATTTGGGCATATGTTTCCAATATATGGCAATGGTTTCTTGAATGCAAAGTAGTCAGAGTGTGTCTATACTGATATATTGGAATATTACAATCAAAACATGATGAAATTGGTATCTTAAAGGTTTGGTGACAGTGTTAAACTAATGCTTCTTGTTGTTGTTACAAATGGTGTTTAAGTGAAGATAGGATGATGGATGTGTTGATTTGAGCAAAGATATCTTAAATGGTTGGGATGATGTTTGATTTCAGGTCTAAGGAACAGAGGTGTTTGATTGTTTTTTCCTTGAAGGGGTAAGTTGAGTTGATGAGTGATTATTTTATTGTTTATGACAAGAACAAAGTTGAAAGTTGATTCTGAAAATGGTTTGCTATATGGAGATGGTGAATTGGCTACTGATAGCCTTATAACTTGAAATGAAATAAATGGATTTTGGCTGAATGAGAAGTAGTTTTGGATGAATTTGACAAAGTTTGTATAAATTGATCTTTTACTCTTTATTGATTTGGGAAGGAAGTTCCCTAAAGAAACAATGTTGTTGAGTGGCTTGGCAATCTGATATTACATCACAAACAAACAATTTGATCAACATGGAATAAGCAAAACAACAAAAATGAAAGCAAGCCATAATAGAATGAAAGAAAATGTACAAAGATTTCACATACCTAAAAAATCAAAGTTTCAAATAGAGGGAGTTCTACCCAATTATGCAGCCTTTACAGCGCTTCTTAGTTCCTCGAACTCCTCAAAAATTTGACTTCTTCAAAAGCTTGTTCCCCTCAAATTTCAATTGTATATCAATTCTCACTATAATTCAAACTTGAGATTGATATTATATGCCTCTCAATGTAGAAAACTACCTTTATTTCGTATTACAAGGTGATGGAAAGAACATTCAAAAGGTGATGGAATCTCAAAATCATGCATGCACACTTCACTCAATCACCAAAAAGCTACTTTTTGTTGGATCACACACAAAACTAGGAGATTATGCAGAATGTGGGCCGACATCACGGGTATATTGTGATTTTTTACCTTTTTAGTGATAACGCGAGCGCGTTATTTAATCCTAAACGAGCATATCTCTATTGGTTAATAACGTGCTTGTGTTATGATAAATTTGGTTTTTTTAAGCTTTAGATGGTACATTTATAGGGTAGAGGATTAAGGGTACTAGGGAGAGAGCTAGAGGGAGTGAGAGAGAGATACCTGAGAGAGGGAGATACGAGAGAGAGATAGAGAGAGGAGGGGAGTGAGAGAGAGATAAAGGAGGGAAGGGCTAAGGGTAGAGGGTAGAGGATTTAAGGGTGAAGATTTTAAGGTTTACAATTAAGGGTAGAGGGGAGAGAGACAGAGGGAGTGACTAGGAGGGAGAGACCTAATAGAGGGAGAGGGTTGAGAAAGGGAGAGAGAGAGACCTAACAGAGGGAGAGGGGGTAGGAGGGAGAGG
>VDFB02025305.1:0-14162 GCA_007258455.2 Sequoia sempervirens
CCACATTCTTCACCCCGAGGGGATGATGAGAGCCTACCCTAGGGGCATATTTGTATTTGGACACACTATGTTTATTGTTGAGCCTGCGAGCTCCATTTTTGGGATATCCATTGACTCTATCTTGTGACATTGCATATTTTTGAGATGGTATTATATGATGATGCAGTTTTGATGCGGCCTATATGCGTTATGTGATGTTCTATGCATTATGTTATGTATGATGTATGATGCTTAATTTATGATGCCATTTATGTATTATGATGTCTATGTTGTGATTTTTGATGCCATGATGATGCAATATTTATATGGTTATTGTAAATGATGTGCATAATGTGTCTATGTAAAAGATGCAGTGATGATGATTATGTTAATGATGTGCATGATGCTTATGTATATGATCTAATGCCTTGTATGATGTATGTATGGACTTGATGCAATGTGTTTATTTATATGATTTAATGCCCTATATTTATTTAATGCCATGGATTATGTATGTATGGACTTGATGCAATATATATGATCATGTATGCATTTATGTTTTTGGATGCCACAGGATATTATCATGGGATGGACAAGAGAAGATGGCGAGACTGAGGAGAGAAGATGACCAGACCAAAGAGGAGAAGATATGAGACCTACGAGAAGATACAAATCCTTCAAAACTTTACTATAGGAATTTTAATATTCGTTGCTCTTAAAACATCATTGGGCAAACTATTGGAATGGCCAACAAACACCAAGATATGTCACAGATCAAGGTGTGCAAGGTCGTACCATTACCCAAGACAAGACAGTCATAGACAAGGATGATTATGACTCATACTAGGAGCGTGCTTGCCCCAGTCTTGTCGTCATAATCAACCACAAGCAGGAAAAGACAATGACAGATCATGGAACGTCGTTGCTTCTCTAAATCCTGTTTCCAGGACATCCTTGAGAAACTAGTGACATGATTGCCAAACTACAAAAATAAAGTCTCTATCATGATATGTCGTTGCTTTTCTAAATCCCAAGATCAGGATCTCGCTGAGAAGCTAGTAGTCATGCGTGTCAATTGTCATGCTACGTCGCTGTTTCTCTAAATCCTGCTTAGTGGGATCTCGCTGAAAAACTAATAACATGATAAAAGATGAAAAAAGACAATTGTCAAGTGTTTGCCAAGTGCATCTGGATATGCATTGTTCTGATGCCACGATGTCTTGTTTGATGATGTCGAGTTGTTTGAATGTTTAAAGTTTTGATGACCTTGAAAATGTCGAGACTTGGTGAATTCAGGAAGGACACATCCTGAATGATGCCGAATGTCGGGAGGATTTGATCCCTAATGGTTGTAAGGGGTCCCTCAAAATAATGACGATGCCTAGGAAGGACACATCCTAAAGCATAAATGACAGAATTGGTTCTTCAGAAGGACTCATCTGAAGAATACTAATGTCAGGAAGAGTGATCCTTAGATGTCAAGAGGATCGCTCAGAAGGCCGAATGACGATGACGACGCCTAGGAAGGACACATCCTAGGGCGTAAATGACAGCGGTTATCTTTCAGAAGGACTCATCTGAAGACTAACCAAAATTTGACAGTTTGACTGGTTATAATGATGATTTGACTTGTTTTGACCGAGGTTGACTTGTGTTTGACTATATGCCCATATTGCCTTGATGACATGAGTGGTATGAGATTGTCATGCCAAATAACATGATTGTTTTACTCTAGTTTTAGGAGTTTCCCCTATATGGAGAAATGATTGAAGACTTCTGACGTGTGTGCTAGTGTAGTGCCATGAACCCTAATGGACTGACCTAGTGCGGCCTCGGGGGCTCATCGATAGATGGCCTTGCCTACGTCATACACTCAGAGACCTCGTAGTTCAACACGACCAATGACTTTGTCTTGATGACCAAAGATTGCGCCATGATTTATTTTGACAAACCTAAGAGGACTGACCTAATGTCTCTCGGACTCGTGTATGAATCTTGCCTCTACGTGAAGCAAATGCGTAGAGACAACGTGAAGTTCTTGACAAATGACAAGGATCGATTTGACTTGATTGATTTTGATTCCAGAGATGACCGTGCTTGTGCTACGGTGGTCCAATGTTTTACCGGTTTTCTTAGGACGCTTTATGATTTTAGGTCTTTTTCGTGACATTTTACATGTTTTTGTAGTTTTTCAGACATTTTATGATGTTTTTGTCTTTTTTCAGGACATTTTATGATGTTTTTGTCTTTTTTCAGGACATTTTATGATGTTTTTGATCTCACGTGTCATCCACTGCAGTCGCATGATAAACATTTTTCCCCCAGTTAGGTCTAAGACTTAGCCGTTTGTAAGGAACATGGACGGGATGTCGCTGACTTGCTAGATAGGCATTTGTCAGAACATGATGTCAATCGGTCATCCATTATGATAGGAAGGGTAGGATGTGATGGCGATTTGCGGAAATACCTTTCATCCTAGGCCAAGTTTAGACAAAGTGACAATAGATGGTAGAGCAATGATTGATTACGCATGGCGCCTATTTGCCAGGTTTTGACCATGGTACTTGTCCAAAGTGCCTGTTTGCCAGGTTTTCACTATTGGACGAATTATTTCTTTTTACTATTTTTATCATTTTTTGATTTTTTTGGTGTCACCAAGATGCCTGTTTGCCAGGTTTTCATGAAGGTGACGATTTTTTTCATTTTTCAATTTTTTTGTATTTTAGGGCCCTTAGCTTTGTCCTCTGATGCTATGCATAGAACTTTCAGAGGTGTAAACTGTTGATGGGCTCAGTCAATTGTTCCCCGTCTGGATTTTCCAGTTGATATGCTCCAGAACCAAAAGAAGATATGATGATATATGGACCCAGCCAATTTGGTTCAAACTTTCCTGGCTTTTCTCTGTCTGCTTGGTTCTTAGGGTTCTGCATGAGAACCAGGTCGCCAATGTCAAACTTTCTGACCATGACCTTTTTATTGTAGCTGCGACAAAGGAAATTTTGATATGCTTGGAGGTGATTCAGTGAGTTTTGTCTTCTTTCATCCAGCATTTCCAGCTCATGCAAGTGTGATTGTCGGTATTCCTTTTCATTAGTTAGACCCTTCAAAGAGACCCGTAGTGAAGGAATTTCGACCTCAATGGGTAAGATGGCTTCCATGCCAAAAACTAGGGCGAATGGGGTAGCTGCTGTAGGCGTTCGAATGCTAGTTCGGTAAGCCCACAGAGCAGGGTTAAGTTGTATGTGCCAATCGCGGCCAGCGTCATTGACAGTCTTTTTAAGGATCTTGATAATGGTTTTATTCGACGCCTCAGCTTGGCCATTTCCTTGGGGGTAGTATGGGGATGAAAAGTGGTGTTGGATATGGAATCGCTCACATAACTCACTGACGTCTTGGTTTTTGAACAGACGTCGGATTTATCGATGATGATGGGTATGAGGCCATACCGGCAAATGATGTAATTGAGGATAAACTTTGATATTTGTTTGCCAGTAATGTATGTCAATGGAATGGCTTCGATCCACTTTGTGAAATACTCAGTGGCGGTGATAATGAATTTATGGCCGTTGGAGGAAGTTGGATGAATCTTACCCATGAGGTCGAGTCCCCATTGAGCGAAAGGCCACGGAGAAGTGATTGGCCGAAGTTCTTGTGCTGGAGCATGGACCAAATCACTATGGATCTGACACTTGCGACAGGTTCTGACATATTCTATTGCATCTTTTTCCATTGTCGGCCAATAATATCCAAGTCATTGGTTTCTTAGCGGAGTAGGACCCGTAACAATTAGAGATCCGCATGTATATACCATGTTGCTTCGTACAAGATTAGGTACATTCTTCATCAGTCAGACATCTAAGAAGGAGAGTCGCATCAATCTGATGATTATAGGGTGTATTTGATAATGGCATACCTTGCAGATTTCCTAATGAAGGACTTCCTTTGGTTATTGGATAGGTTCGATGGAAGGGTGTGAGTCCTTAGATAGTCGTAAATGTCCTGATACCAGGGAGAGTTGGGACCAACAAGTTCGCAAACCATTTCCGACTCTGGGATATCATATGCCGGTATCAAAAGCTGTTCTACTAAAAACTCAAATTTTGACACATTTTTAGGGATGTCCAAGAGAGAACTAATAGTAGCCATTCGTCGGTACCTTATTCTGTACCCTGGGGATTTGTTCAAAAGACACTGATTGGAAGTATGTTAGGAAACTATCCACCATCCTCTTGTAAGGAAGCAACTTCTCATCCTTTGTTTCATAGTCACCATTCACTTGGTTGATTACTAGCTGGGAATCTCCGAATACAAGCAATGTCTGAATTTTCCATTTGATTGCCAACTTGAGACCTGTAACCAGTGCTTCGTATTCAGCAATGTTATTTGTACAAGGGAAAGTGATTCGAAAAGATTTAGGAATTGAATCCCCTTGTGGTGTGATGAATAAGATTCCAGCGCCTGAGCCATGACCAGTGTGGGACCCATCAAAATACAGCTTCCATGGTGTTGCTGGTTCCGTATGAAAAATGGACTCATCAGGAAAATTAGTTACCAATGGATGAGAGGCTTGCATTGGCGCATCTGCCAGTTGATCTGCTATTACTTGCCCTTTTATTGCCTTGCGTTCAACATACTATATGTCGTACTCACTTAGGATCATGACCCATTTTTCCAATCGGCCTGTTAACGCTGCTCGACTCAATAGATATTTTAATGGGTCAATCTTGGCAACCAATTGTGTCTGATGATTAAGCATATAATGCCTTAGTTTTTGGGCTGCAAAGACAACTGTGAGACATGCACGTTCAAAGCATGTATAATTCAACTCATAACCTATCAGTGTGTGACTGATGTAGTAGATTGCTCTTTCTTTCCCTTCATGATCATTTTGAGCCAGTAATGCCCCCAGTGCTGAACTAGTGGTCGAGATGTATAAAATTAATGGCTTTCCTTGAATAGGCGACATGAGGACTGGTGTTGATAGCAGGTAATCTTTGATTTGTTGGAAGGCCTGTTGACATTTATCCGTACATACAAAGGGGACACCTTTGCGTAACAGATACTGGAATGGGTGGCACTTATCTGCCAATTGAGCTATGAAGCGGCGAATAGATTGCACTCTGCCTTGCAGGGTTCTAAGTTCACTGATTCCTCTAGGTGGGGGCATGTCGATGATTGCTTTGAATTTTTCTGGATCAACCTCTATGCCTCTTCGGGAGACAATGTATCCCAATAGCTTTCCTGATGTGACCCCAAAAACACACTTCTTAGGGTTTAGTCGAACTTTGTACTCTTCCAGTCTCTTGAAAATTTTGTCGAGTACCTTCAAATGATCTTTCCTAGTTGTCGATTTGGCCAGTAAGTCATCTACATAGTCCTCCATTATATTGTGCATCATGTCATGGAAGATCGTGGTCATAGCCCTTTGATATGTGGCACCTGCGTTTTTGAGACCGAAGGGCATGACATTCCAACAGTATGTACCCCATGGGCATGTAAATGCTGTTTTGTGATGATCCTCAGGAGCAATGTAGATTTGATTATAACCAGAGAAACCATCCATGAGGGATAGCATCTCGTGTCCTGCTGTAAGGTCTACTATGATGTCAATGTTTGGTAAAGGAAAGTCATCCTTTGGACATGTGCTTTGTTTAGGTCCCAAAAATATGTACATACCCGAATTAGTCCATTTGGCTTTGTCACTGGCACTAGATTGGAAATCCATTCAGCATAATCTATAGACCTTATGAATCTAGCATCCAATAATTTCTTTAGCTCGGCCTTAACCAATAGAGCAACTTGAGGGTGCATTTTGCGCAACTTCTGCTTGACTGGTTTAGCATTGTGTACTAGTGGCAGATGATGTAGAACTAGTTCGGGGTCCAATCCTGGCATGTCAGTGTAGGACCATGCAAAGTTTACTTTCCTTTCTACAAAGAAGTTATGAAAGTCCGGTCTCTCTTCATCTGTCAATGATGCGGCAAATAGGACCATCTTGGGGTCTTCTGGAGTTGAAATGTTATCCTCTATGGTGTCCTCAACAAGCATGGCTGATTTTTCTTGTTGCACGGGGAGAAAGTCTATTCCTCCATCTTTGGGCGCCTCCGAGAGGTTTTCACCCGCAGATACGTCCGTTTTTTTTACTATTTTACCGTCAAGAGGTGCCTTTCGGTTTTCACCTAGAGACGTTTCATTTTTTACTTTATTTTTATTTTTGCGACTAGAGGACTGAACCGTCTCACCAAAGTATGCCGCGCAATCCAAATCAATAGTAAATCCTGATCTGTGGTCCCCACTGGGTATGCCCTCGCGTAATCCCATGAATTCAGCAATGGCTTCATCATTTTGGAATGTGTCTAGAACTGGCGGTCCTTGTTGGTCCCAATCGACTAGTTCAGGGTAGACTAAGGAAATGCTGTCATCAAAGCTAGTGAATTCAGGTGAGGATGCCGATAGCATACAGATGGATGTGTTGATGTTGTAGATGAGGTTATCATTGTCCAACTCGACATCAGACTCTATCCAGTATTCTCCTTCACTAGTGTCATATTCGTTGTGATAATAAGGGATGAAGGTTTGAGAGCCCTGGTTATCAATATCATCTAATACTTCAGATAGATTAGACTGAGGGGGTTCGGATGGTGGTTGTTGCGTGTCATGAGATGTGGTAGTGGGATTTTGACTGTTTGGTGCCGGCTCAATTTTGAATGTTTTCCAAAATCGTTGTTTAGAGGTCAATTCCCCTGGTTCGACAAACAAATCATCAAGACAACAGTCACTTAGGGATCGTTCGGAGCCAAATTCCCACTCGTGGGAGTCTGTTTCAGTTAGGTATTCCCTAGTAGTCTCAACACTTTCAGAAGCATGTACTCGCTCACTGGAAAGTTCATGGGTACGTCGATCGCCATTGTCGAGTGATCCAAACCCTAATCCAAGATACTTCAGAGTTTGGAAAGTTTCTATGGGTTCTCTTCGACCAGTTTTATTTTTTCCAAGGCCACTAGTACCATCGTAGCCTTTAGCCTTCATGATATTGTAACCCTTGCCATATCTCTGGACTGGTAGTGGAGGTAATGAGACTGTGTCCTTGTAGATCCATCCTGTGATATCGGCAAGGTCTTCATCACTCATGTCTCCCCACTTGATGAAAACTGTATTCGGTGGAACTTTGAATGTTTCATGCAGTTCCATTCTGAAACATGGTCGACCATATATCTTTGGAGGAGTGGGTATTGTAGTTATGCTGTATGCTGTATTTAGTTTGAACTCTCCGCAGCCGAGGTCCTGGATTTTATCGGTTGATTCGGTCTTAGGGTTGGTGGAGGGTTGTGATATGTCAGAAGACGTGGATGGAGTGGATGTGGAAGATGACCCGAGCATGGAAGGGTCGATGTATTTGGACGAGGAGCCAGATGCTTCTCGGTTAATAGGTACTTGGTTTTCGGAGATACCCCTTAAATTGGTACAATATTGGAAAGGGTCGGGGTCTCCATATATGGTGACTTCTGTACCATCAAAAGGGAACTTGAGGCATTGGTGGTATGTTGATGGAACAGCTTTCAAAGCGTGGATCCATGGACGGCCAAGTAAAATGTTATATGGTAGTTCCAAATCCAGGACCTGGCAAGTTGTGTTGACAATGAGTGGTCCCACTCAGATAGGGAGAGAGATAACACCTCGCGAAGAGCGTTCCTCGTCATCATATGCTTTGATCACTATGCTTTTTTTTGGGTCTACGCATGCATCAGAGAATCCAAGAGCCTTAACTAGTTTAAGGGAGCATATATTCAACCCTGCTCCACCATCTATTAAAACCCGTCTAACCTTGTGCTTGTGGACAAAAACTTCTATGTGTAATGCATCATTGTGGTTGGTTTTTGATGATGAGTAATCCTAATCTGAGAAGGTGACATGGTGTGGCATGGTGAGATATCCCACCATAGTTTCAAACTGATTGACATCAATGTCCTTCGGGACCGACGACTCTAAGAGAGTTTTATCCAGGATTTCTTTGTGTGCGGGAGAAATACGAAGCAGCTCAAGGATAGATATTTGCGCAGGAGTCTTTCCTAGTTGGTCAATGAGATTGAACTAACTTTTGGGTTTCCACTGTTGTGGGGTTGAGACAGGTTTTGGTTGTTTAGCAGATGAAGCTGGTTGTGATTGCTTAGCAGATGGGCCTCCTACAATGATCTTGGCTTAGCTAGGGGGAGGTGGACCAGCTATAGTGACCTTACCACTTCACGTAGTAGCATTGCACTGTGGTGCTCTCTTGATCGTGATGGTGTTGATGTATTCATCGTCCATTCTGACATTATTTATTGTTGGTCCACTAGAGTAATCATACTTGACTCGGGTAAAGTTAGTGTGGTTCTATGGACCTGAGGTGGAAGCATTATGGGGACCATGATCCTTCAGTGGATTCTTGTGGATAGTATGATCCGAGTTGGAATTGAATTGTGATCCACCTACTTCGATGGTACGATTTTCAATAAGGTCTTGGATTATGTTTTTCAGTTGTCGACAATTGGAGGTTGTATGCCCTTTGACTCGATGGTATTCGCAAATTGCGTTGTCATCCCACCATGCTAGTTTGAATTGTCCTGGGTCATAAGGTTTTATTTTTGGAAGTGTGATGACCCCATGTTGGATGCATTTCTTTAGGACATCTGCAATGGGTTCACCTAAATTGGTGTATGTGCGACCCCTAGGGAATTGTCTTGGTTGACGATATTGTCCTTGACTATTTTGACTGTTTGAAGGTGTATTGGGGGGAGGTGTCAATGTCGTTGTTGGTCTACTTTGTTGTTGTACCCCTTTCAAAGCCAATACAGGACTTGCAGTCTTGGCGTCTACAACACCATCATTTGTAACATGTTTATTCTTGACCCAATATTTGATTTTGTCAGCGGGTGGGTTGGTGTTTGTGTTTTTGGAACCATACCTCAGTTCTCCCTTTGTGATAAGGGCTTTCTCAATTTGGACCCCCTTTTCCACTAATTCTGTGAAGGTTGTGCAACAATGTATTTGCAATGCGAATTTGAGGGGCCCTAGGAGTGTTTGGACAAACATGTCAACCTTTTCCCTTTCAGGAATGTCAATGTGACATCGACTAGCGAGGCTTCTCCATTTTTGAAAGAACGGGATAAATGTCTCACCCGAATCTTCTTGTGTAAGATTGCACAAGCTAGTGATGGAGGTGTCCATGTCAATATTGTATGCGTAATTTTTTATGAACCTTCTTTTGAGCTCATCCCATGTCTGGATATCTTTTTGCATTGAAAACCATTCCAGAGCTTGACCTGCCAGACTTTTGGAAAAAAGTCTCATCAAGTATGTGGGTTCATAGGCGATATCCATACAATTAGTTGCGAATTCGCGAAGATGTTCAATAGGATTTGTCTTGCCTTTATATTTAGTGAAGTTGGGTGACACATATCCTGGCGGAAACGCGGGCATACGTAAGTTTGTGTCAAATGGGTATACATCCAGATCATATGATATTTCGGATTTCCCGCCTGTGATAAACATGTTTTGCATTTTCTTCTCCATATCCCGTACTGTTGCTTTGAGTTCATCTATGATAGGGTCATGTACATTTCCATATATTGGTACACCATGTGTTCCTGCATGCATATAGGTGTGCTGTGGCGGTACGGGTTGTTGTGGTACATATGACGTGTGTTGTTGGTATCGGAAGTTGTGATTAGGTGCATGTTGATGGGTGTGAACGTTGGATGAGTATGTTGGAATATGTCCCCTAGCTGTGTGTGTTGTTATTTGGGGGATGTTGTGACCATGAATGTTATGATGTATTAACGATGTCATGGGTTGAGTTATTTGGCCACTTTGCGTGAATTGCTGATTTTGCACAAGGGGAACATTGATATTTGTACCTTGGGAGGTAATGGCGTTTGACTGTGTTGTCGTGTTAACATTTTGTTGTTGTCCTTGTATAAAGATACGTCCTGTGGCCCCTCCCAAAGGATGTTGTGAATTACTACTGAACGATTTTGTTGAAGTTGTGTTCATGGTAGCAGATGTAGTTATCAAGGGGGAGTTGTGATGACTTGATGATGCCCCCATGGTACTTGTTGTGATAACAGGAGGATTGGAATTATTTGCCGATGGTGTCAAGGAGCCAAGAGTGACTGCATTTAATTGGGGTAGTGTTGTGGATGTTGTTGATGATTGTGATGCCCCAATAGATGTAGCGTTTATTGTATTGGAGATGTTTGGGATATTGGACATGGTATGCAATGTCGTTGTGGTGTCAAAAGGGTTGTTGGTTGTAGTATTTAGGACTTGACTACTGTGTGAGATATTATGAACATTGTTGGCCTTAGGGTCATGTAACGTGTTAATGTCAAATCCTGGTGGTAACTTAGCTCCTTCACTTAAGAGCATAGCTACGAATCTGTCTCTGTCGTGACGTGCTATTGTTTCAGTCAACTGATAGACCTCTAGGTCTTGTGTCAATGCTTCTATGTGTTCTTGAAGTAGTTGGCCATTTTAATCTCTTTGCAAGTAGAGTTCGAATGAGTTATTGGATACGGGTTGTGTTGTCACTGGAGGTTGATTGTCTAGATTGGTAAAGGGATCGTTCAAGGTCCAGTTTGAGTCATGTGGGGGACTATTGGGTTCTTGCCTAAAGTTTTCCATTTGTCTTTTGTGTTTTTGAAGTCTGGTTTCGACCATAAATGAGATTGCTCACAAGGGGATGACCACTAAAATGCAAGTATGACACTATGTGAAGTTTAAAGTTCAAAATGACGACTAAAATGACTTGTTTTTGGATTTTTGTGAATAAGGTATGCAATGTGGATGCAATGTGAAATGAGGCTATCTAAGCACTTCTAGGCTTGAACTTTGTTTTCGATTTGGACTGCTAGAGGACTTTGTTGTTAATGACAAGTTGACAAGATGACTAATGAGTCTTCCTAACTAGACTTTTGAGTTGGAAGAAAATCTCACAAAAGAGGACAATGACTAAAAGAATGTTTGATAACTTGGTCCAAAAGCATCTAATTTCGAAAACAATGATTTTTCCAAGGGGTGCTTAAGATTTGTCTACTCCTAAGTATGCAAGATATGAGCCTAGGAACAACGTAATGTTGAATGTATGATACTAAATGGGGTGAGGTATGAAACCTAAGGTGATCAATGCAAGCTAAGGGACAAAAATTTGAGAAATTTCAAATTGGGTTGCTGGCAGAATCCTTCTAATGACAGAGTTTGACAGATGGTTGACAGTTTGGCGGTCTCTGGTTTCGACTGTGCAGTTTAAAAATTTTGATAGGCAGATGCGTCTCAGTTTGGCAATTGCGTCTCGGTTTAGCAATTGCGATTCAGTTTTTCACTTGCGGCTTTCTGACTGTCAGATGCAACTCGGTTTAACAGATGCGACTTTCAGGTTAACAGATGCATCACGACACATACAGATGCGTTGTTATAAGTTTCAGATGCGGTTTATTAGAGCAGTTGCGTTACAGAATGTCAGTTGCGGTTCGACAGATATGACAGTTTTGTTTCAAAGTGATTTTCGTGGTATGTTGATGGAAGTTTTTGATCTGTTTGATGACTGTTTTGTTTGGACTGTGACAAAACCAAAATGCACTTGACAAACACAGCGTTTTAAGGGATAACCAAACACACATGAGATAAGCACAATCCTAGAAAGGCCACTAGGACTTGGGTTTGTATACTTGATATAGCCCACCAGTTATACCCCGGATTGGTGATGAACACCTTTCCTTCTTGAGAGCGGATAGCTTAGAATTTGGTGGCATTGGCTCCCCTCCACGGCTCATTAATGTCATTCGAGCACACCAAATTCAGATTCATTGGGTAGTGACATCCCAAGAATTTCTATCTCTACTCAAGGGGATCAGTAGTGAGTAATCTTCGGGCATGATACTGTACCCTGCACTATATCAAGCAATAGCCAATAGAACTGTTGGACACTAAGACAAGAGGTGTTTAATTCAGGCATTCCGTTCGTGGGGCGTGATCCATGCGGCGAGAGTCCCCTTTCGGATCCATCTCGTCAGAACCACGCTCGTGATTCTTGGGCTTTCCCCAAGAACCCACTTTTCTATACCGGTTGGAAGTCCCTACGGTGTCGAGGGTGCTACGGTCGAGTATAGATCTGGGGTAGATACTTTTTCCCTGAGCAATTTAAGTTCTAGAGTGTTAACCATTTCTACTCTTACACCCGGGGATGCATGAATGCGCCAAAGGGAGAGGATACTCTGATATACTGAATCGTGAAGGGTAAAATAACAATAAAAGAATGGGTCTGGTTTTCTGATCACAAGGTTTTCACCAAGTGAGAGCATACTCACCTACCACTCCACAAGCACACTCAAGCATGAAAGACATGATTCGTTTTAAAAGCACCAAATTCAAAGTTTGCTAATCTAGGAATAAACAAGCACACTGTTTGTTTTCTCCTTCTTTGACATACGAATCTGCAAACATTGAGTTAGTAGTCTTGTATGTGATGGTCTTGGACACACAAAAAAGGATCGCCACACACTACAAGAAACTATTAGTAACACAAAATATCTAATCTGGTTAACATGCAGGAATAACCAACACAGAAAAAGAAAAATAGAAACGGAAGCGAAACAACCCAAGGTTATTAATTAAAATCTAAGCCCGATAGAAAAGTTTACAGAACAAATGCGGTGGTATTACGGATAGTCTGGCTCGGTTTATTCAGGATCGTGGATTACGTTACCGCGAATCTGACTCGGAATATTGGATTGCGTCCTGTAATTGTGATTCGCGGCTTGTTGAAACAGTTGCATCATTTACGTCGCCAGGATCGTTAAGCGTTTGCGGCGATCCGTACCTGTACCTGCAAAACAACAGAAAACAACAAAAAAAATGTACGAAAAGCCGAAATAACAACGTCAGGTTCACCAATGTAATCAAGGGAAAATCCTAAAATTATTATTAAGTGGGGTTAACACAATAACAATAAAATTCCTATGAAGTAACAAAGTACAAAGGAAGTAATGTGAAGACAAAAGGGATGAAGTTACCCTAAGTCTCCACCTTCCATGATTAACCTTTGTTACACCTCCTAGCTTGCAGATAAATAAAAATGCCCTCAGATTTATGTGAGCCACTATGACTAAAGACTAAGCCCTATGCAAGTGTTGAAGGATTTGCAGAAAATAAAATGTCCCTACAATGGACTAAAATGCCTATGACTGTAAGTGACTATGACTATAAGACTAGTAGCATAAATTGAAATCTAAACATGAGAGACTAAGAGTGCAAGAAGTCAAGAGAGCTGAGAGCTGAGAGAGGCAAATGAGAACAAAATTGCCCTTTTATAAAAATTGCAATTTTGAATGTGTGGCCAGGATGAAAAGATGACAAGAACCCTAAGATCAATGCTTAAGATTGAATGTTGCTGGGTGCATTAGGGTTAGGTCAAAATTAGGGCAACAGGTAAGAATGAAGGGTGGAGATTGAATTATAACATAATTCAATCAATGGTCGAAATTAAATGAGAAGTCAAAAGTCAAGAATTAAATTGGAAGATAAAGCTGGCATGGACAAAGAGGTTGCTGGAGAAATTAAATAATAAAATTTATTTACTCCAGGTGACTAGTAAATAATTTAAATAATAAAGATATTATTTAATTATGGAGGAATGTGACAAAAGAATTATTTTGAATTTAAATAATGATTTTAATTCAAAATTCAAGAGAATTGGCTAAATTAAATAAATCAAATTTATTTAGTTTTAATGAGAGAAACAGCTAATGAATAATTAAATAATTAAATTAAAATTATTTAATTATAGTGGAAAGTGGACAATTAAATAAATAAGAATTTATTTAATTTTTAGAAGAGGGGGACTTAATTAGTGATGTAATTAAATAAATAAGATTTATTTAATTAATCAAGAAGACATAAAATGACAAAGGGAAATTAAATAAATTATGAAATTTATTTAATTAAAGGAAGAAATAGATGACAAAGGGAAATTAAATAAATTATGAAATTTATTTAATCAAAGGAAGACTTAGATAATTAATGACGTATTAGATAAATAAATAATATTTATTTATTTAATAATCAAGGAGGAACAAATGACATGAATTAATTAAATAATTATGAATTATATAATCAATAGTCGAATGTGGACCAAGGACATAATTAGA
>VDFB02025306.1:0-41037 GCA_007258455.2 Sequoia sempervirens
AAGTACCCTAGACAAGATTATAAATGAAAATCCTAAGCTGTTGTATTTCAGCCTTGAGGGCTACTTTGACTTATCCATCCCTAATTACCCTCTCTTGAAGGCTTTCAGACACAACTCTGAATAGACAGACATCTGCATGTCTGGTATTTTTACCAAGATTACCCTTGACCATCACGAAGTCATCCATCTCAACTTCACCTCTATTTTTTTCCGAGCTAGGGGTAATGCAGTCTCCATGACTATCTCACCATCAAGATTCCTATCAAAGTGAACTTGCTTCTTTGCTTTCTTCTTAGGAGGTTCCTAATAGATGTTATCAAGTTCATCAAAATTCACCTAATATGAAGGTCTTCTTCTTACCCTTCCCAAGGAGTTCTCAAGCCAAGACACAGTAGTATCTTTACTAACTTGCTTAGGAGGTACAATTACAATTTCTTCATCATATTCAATATCAAGGTCAATGTGGATTGGTGAAGACCCTGTCATTGGTATGGATTCATGTGCTAAGGGTGCTTCTTCTATCTCCTTTTGTGGTATAGGCTCTTGTGGAGGAGTTTGTGCTTCAACCGTTGATGGCTTTTGTATGACTATGCCTAAAAATTCTAACCTCTTTCTTACATTTTTGGTTGACTTGCTGCCCTTCACAGGCTCTTGAGACTGACTTATGCCTTTCCCTTTTGATTGTGCTTTGGAAGAGGAGGGAAGTGACGGTTGTGCCCTTAGCAGCTTTGCTGCTGGTATGGACTTCTTCCTTTTGAGAACTAGGAACACCTTGCTATGTTTGAGGACTTGCCTCATCCTTTCTTTGACTGAGAGGGATTCCTTATTAGCCCAATTGACTTGAGGAAGGGGCTGATCTTCAATTCCCTTTCGGGCATACATTAGGAGTAACACATCCTCCTCATCATCTGACAATCCTTCGATATCCTCTAATAGGAAATATTTCATCTGGTGAAGAGTGAGTTTTTCATAACTATGCCTCCACACCTCAAACTCATCTATACAATTGGCCCAAAAATCTTCAATGGAAAATATGTGAGCATAGTTTTTCTCAAGTCAGCCAGTGTAGATGCCATGAGGGTCATAAGATTGTCTCTCACTATAAGGATTGAGACCAAGTTTGTCTAACTCATCTCCCATTGTTTTAGCATCTGTTGTTGTCCTACATGTATATATTCCTAGTCCCAATGGAAAATTGAGGGTGAGTTTCTTTCTATTCCTCAAGAATACGTGGACATCATGTGCCTGCCTTAAGAACTCCATGAAGATAACTTCGTCTGATAGGTACCTTGGTAGCATGAGCGGGGCATCAGAATAGCCATAGACTCTGAGATAGGTGAAAGTAGGAAATTGTATTAACCAATATGCCCATTCTACCATCGCTGCCTTGGAAAATGAAGAGATACGGATGTGCAATTCATTGTCTAGGTCCCGCACTATGTACACCAGGAAAGCCTCATTCACCCTCTTGTAGTGATGCAGTGACTTCGTGAATTCTAACTGAGGATAGTAGTTGTAGATATGTTGTACGCTCAGTGATCTCTCCTTGTTCAACCCTCTAAATTGACCTTGGTAGGCCACTAACTAGAGTAGGTAAGAGACCATATGGAACTCATGAATCTAGAAATACTCTATTATTTGTTGATGAAGGTTGTCACTGATCAAAGTGGGCCAATCTTAGAACTCTATCTTCTTCATGATGTGGGGTATTTCATAAAAAATCCAAGGTTAAAACATGGTAGCATCTTCTGATTTGGTGACCCTGTTGAGCAAGGTGATTATGATAGCAATCTCATCTTTGAACTCTCCTCACCCAACATTTTTAGGCCAAGTCTTATGCTTTTCCTTCATCCACCTTTGTGCAATCTTCTTCCTATACTTGTCCTTATACATTTCCCATATCCTCTCACATTCACCCTTTGAAATAGTGACACTTTCGGGCTAAGGGGGAATGGAAAATATTTCTCGATGATATCAAGCTTCAAACTACAAAACAATTTGCCATCAACTGATTGAATCTCCCTTGTAGCCGAGTTTTAATGCTTGATGCAAGTGATTATGAACTTGAGGATCTAAACTGATATAGGAATAGATGCTGCTGCAAGGAGTCCAGAGTGCCCCAAGTTTTTTATGGTAGTGTTGCCTATGCTCTCGAAAGCATGTAGATCAAACACCGACTTGATATGATGCAAGTTCATGTCAAATGTTTTGATGAAATCATGGTAGAGAGTTGATTTGGTCTTGAAATCATTGGGAGTGTACTCCATTTTGAAAAACTTGAAGAATGACTGTAAACTTTCCTAGGTTCAGATAAGTTTTGAGCAACTTACTATTTTTAGAATGCTGATTTTTCTTCCTCGAACGAAAATTTTTTTTGAATTTTTTTTGAGATATGGGTTTTGCTCATAATTTTATTGCAAAACAACCCAAACTATCCATTTTTGAAAATTTTGAATTAAAAATGCAAAAATAGCAAACCCTAATTTCTTCATTTTTTCATGAAAAAAGTTGGCACTTGGGTTTTGTTCAAAATACAATTAGAAATGGACCTAGTTGATTAGATCTAAAAAACAATGATGGCTGATTGAAAAAGCAGCCAACCCTAGAATTTGAAATTTGCTTGAAAAAAGTTGTGATATGGGTTTTCTTCAGAAGACTGATTTGAGAGGACCCAAATGATTAAAAATTGAGTGCACTAAGGATTTCACTGACATGCAAAACAAAAAGCAGTTACTCCAACTTGATGAATTTCTTGAAAAAATCTTCAGAAGAATGAGATAACAAGACCCAGATGGCTGAAAATTTGAAAATCTTAGCCTTCCTTTTGAAAAATTTGATCTTCTAGATGAAAATATCATGAAAAAGCAAGGCCTTATGCTACTAGTCTGAAAAAATTTGATGAAGAATCAACAAACTTGAGTTCTTGAATCTTGAAATATCACTTCAAACTTACTACTCCAACTTTCTCCTTTGACTTCAAACTACAAAAATAATGAAAATTACATTGAAGAGAGGTGTTAAATAGACGTAGGGTTTGAAATAGGTCTACTTTTTGTTGCTTTTATCTTCAAAAACCCTAAAATTAGCCTTTTCAATGAACTTGGACATCCTCATCCTCTTGCAATTTTGATTTTTTTTTTGAAAAGTTTGAAAAAATCACTAAGGCATTGAAAGTTGGGTGCCCTTCTTGGCTAGAGGCGCCTACTTTACTCAGACAACCATTTTTTTGAGTTTTTCAACTTTTCACAATTTTGACCCCGTACTTTGATCCTGATTTCCAGCTTCCTAATTGATCCGATGAATGAGTTGGATGATTTATCGTGTAGCTTGACTGATTCTGAGAGGATCACTCTGGAGGCACTTTTGACAAAAAACTTTATTTTGACCTTCAAATTCATGGGAGCCTATTTCCTCCAGGGGCTCTAAACTTACACAGTGTTAGCCATTTTTTTCATGATTTTCAATTTCTTGATTTCCCTTGGACCTTCTGATGAAATCTTGATTCCAGGAGCTACACTGATCAGATCAACTGACTATTAAATTCACTGTATAGCTTGGTTGAATTTGAAGAAGTGATCTTGGAGGCTGAATCTGTGAATTCAATCATTTTAGGGCTCAAAATTTTAGAAATCCTTCACCAGGGGCGCCCATTTTAACTAGACTTAGCCATTTTTATGATATATTTATCACTTTCTCTTCTATAGATGATCTCCTCAAATCTGAGGACCCAGAGCTCAGATTGGTTGATGACTGGGCTCGTTGCGGAGCTGAGGAGAAATCAAGAGGGGTCTTCTAGAGACAGTTCTGTTAAAAGTTGAATTTAATACTCCAAAAGCTTGGGCACATATTTTATTCTACGGGGCCCATTTGCTCCAGACTTAGAATTTTTTATTTGATTTTCAACTTCAACTTTGAATCTTTATCTTATACTGTCAACTTTGACCTGGATTTGTCAAAAATCAGCCAGTCGAATGTCCTGATGAAGATATCGCTGCAAAGCTATTTGAATTCTAGAGAGATTGAGCACTTTAGCAAACCCTAAATGTTGGATTTTCCCCTTCAAAAAGTTGGGCACCCTTGGGCACCTAGCGTGCCCAAAGTTCCCAGACTTAGTCAAATTTTGGTGATTTTCATTTTTTTCATTCTAACTTCTATTTGTATCCTCCTTGTTTGATCACGAATCCTGGATGACTGGATGATCTAATGACTGCATCGTTGGATTCATTACGAAGTTGGAAGAAAAATAAGCAACATTTTTTGGAGGCTTAAACCCTAATTTCAACATTTAATGCCCTTAAAAGATGGGCGCCTATTCTCTTGGGGCACCCATTACAAGCAGTGTTCGAATATTTTTCACACTTTTCACCATCTTTGTTCTTCTTGCTTGCTCACTGACTCACCTCTTGTTTAGAGCTTTTAGTGTTGAATCTAACACCTAGCAACTTACTAACCTCCATTGATGACCTCAAAGCTCCTGATATGCTTATGAAAAAGCATAATAGACCCACTATGGAAAAATTGATCTTTTTGATATTCTGACTACACCAGCCTGATATGGAAGTACTTTGAGCCAATCAAAATTAGTTTGAACTGTAATGGACCAAATTTCTATTTTTAGAAAGTTTTCCAGTATCGGTTTCAAGAGAAACCCAAAAAAACCTAGAAAAAAGTTACTATTTTTAGAAAATTTCTAAAAATAGCAGTTTTCCTAAAAAGTAGGGATGAAAAGCTGAGATCTGGGTTTTGTAGATTAGGTCGCTTTGAGCAAACTCAGATCATCATATTTTGGAAATTTCACATTTTAATCCCTCATGCAAGACATGCACACCCAAATTTTAACCTTTTTGACTGATTTAACAAGACTTCTACTCATTTCTTCAAAATGTATAAGTGTAACAAAAATTTTAATTTTTTTGTATAACATTAGCTCTGTTTGGGACCATGGAAGATGCTTATGGCATAGGATAACCATAGAATCTTTGGATTTTTAGCATTGACTAGTGTCTTGTCCATTGAGTATCGAAGTCAGCATCATTTCCTAGTCACCTATTTTCAAGACTTTCCTAAGTCACCTAAAACCAGACTTCCTAGAATCACCTAAAACAAGACACCTAATCACCTATAACATGATAGGACTATTATGAAAATGGGAAACAAAATATAACAATCACATCACAAAAAGGGGAAACACAAAATGGAAAACAAAGAAATTTTTTTACAAAGATTGATTTTCAAGAAACTTACTCCACCCCTGAAGGGACGAAGTGCTTCAGGTACTACCCATTGTGTGGTAGAGGGATGAGACTTCCATCCAAGCGTGAGAGAAAATAGGTGTTCTCCCCTACGAGCTCAGGAATTCTGAACGATCCTAGCCACAAGGAATCAAATTTTCCATGCATTCCCTTGGGCTCATGTCTTATCCCACAAGAGGACTTGATCTCCAACCTCGAAATCTCATTGGTGAGCTTTTTTGTAAAAAAATTTCTTCACTCACTCCTGGTGCTGAGTGATTCTATCTACCACCTCCACCCTTTCTTCTTGGAGTTTTGTCAAGTATAGATGTGCTTCTAAATAGGATCTGTAAATTCTCTATCTTCTACTGTGGTTGCCAACTACAAAGTAGACAACTCTAATGTGATAGGTATCATCACTTTCGTACCATACAGGAGGATAAAGGGTGAGGTACCAATTTATTTCTTCGGAGAAATTCTATTGGCCCAAAGAGCATGATAGAGCTTCTTGTTCCAAGTTAGTTGATTGGAATCAACCAACTTGCAGATGATTGTGACAATGTTCTTATTCGATGATTCAGCTTGTCCATTACCCTAGGGGTAATAATCTAATGAATGAGATAGAGTAATGTTGTGATCAAAATAGAACTCTAGTAGCTCCTCGGATGAGAAACATGTTCCATTACCTATCACAATTTTGTGAGGCACATTAAAGCACGTGATAATGTTTTCCTTCAAGAACTCACACACGACCTCAGACATAGCTCGCTTGGTGGGAATGGCCTCAACCCATTTAGTGAAATAATCTGTGGTTGTGAGGACATAAATATTCCCCTTGCTGGATCATGGGTTGATCGGGCCAATAAAATCTAAACCCCATTGTTGAAATGGAGCATCTATAACAACTGGCTTGAGAGGGGCTGCTATCAGCTTTGTTTTTCCAACAAATTGCTGAAAAAACTGGCATTTGTGCACCCATTCATATGCATCGCGGAACATGGTCAGCCAAAAGAAATGTGCCCGCAAGATTTTGAAAGTTGTCACCTTTGAAGAAAAGTGACCACCACATGCTTGATTGTGGAAGACTTCTAGCAAGCGACGTTGTTGATCTTTGGTGACACACAACAAAAATGTTCCATCAAGCCCCTGCTTGTATAAAATGTTGTTGATGATTACATAATTCTGGGCTTTTAGCTTTAGCGTTCTTTTTTGTTGCTTGTTCAGGTGACTTTGGCAATCACCATATGTTAGGTAATACCATATCTTATTAAACCATTCTCCCAAAGACTCAATTAGTAAGACCATTGAAAGATCTTCCTTAACTTTAGGTTCAATCTTAGGTATACCTTTGGCTTGAAGCTTCTTATCACCATCCTTCGCTATCAACTAACAAAAACCTCTCCAACGAACGAGTTTGGTTGGCTTGGTCTCCAAGTCATACTCTTGTGCCCTCGTGACCCAATTTCCTCTCTTTGTTCCCATCTCCTATTGAGTTAGCACACTTTTCACTACTAGATCTATGACATATACAATAGTGTGAGAATTCAAGATGTAAAATCTGAAATTCTTTATAGCTCAAACTATTGCATATGTATTCTTTTCCATTTTAGAGTATTGTGACTCACTATCCTTGAAATTGGTGCTCATGAAAGCTATTGGTGACTTAGTTTCTTCATTTAACTTCTGTGTTAGAATAGAGGATAGAGTATGCTTCAACCCGATTCAGGTCAATTCGAGTTCCCTCCTTGGAGACAATGTGGCCAAACAACTTTCCCTCTATCACCGTAAAGATAGAATTTTTGGGATTCAATGATATTTTGTGGTATCTACATCTCTCGAAGAGCTTCCCTAGATGTGAAAAATGATCTCCTCATGTCTTCGAGAAAATAGTGAGGTCATCTAGATAGACAACTATTAATTTGTTTCTCAAGTCTCCAAATGCCAAAGCCATGGCTCTCTGAAATGTAGCACCAGTGTTGACGAGGCTGAAGGGAATTCTCTAATAGGTAAATGTACCCCATGGGGTTGTGAATGTCATCTTGAACTGATCTTCTTCAACTACTGTGATTTGATTGTAACCAGAAAAATTTTCTAATAAGGACAACATCTCTAAACTAGTAACTTTCTGCAAGGTGTGCTCCATGATCGACAAAGGATAATTTTCCTTGAGTGATGATTGATTTAGGTTCCTAAAATCCACACAAATTCTAATTTCTTTGTTCTTCTTGTGCACAGGAACTATATTCGACACCCAAGTGGAGTGATGAATTGGAAAGAGGATCTTCGCATCCACCATCTTTAGGATCTTCACATAGATGGTATCTTGAATCAGCGAGTTGTAGTGTCTTTGATTTTTCCCAAAGGGCTTCCCTTCAGGTTTAAGAGGAATTGTGTGAGACAATTCTCTTGGTGTAAAAACTTTAAAATCTTCATATGACTAGGCAAAGACATCTTAGTATTCCTTGAACAAAGAGATGAACCTCTCACTTTCCTCCACAATTTAGCATGTACGTATTGATGCGTGTTTTATGACTCACCAAGCACTTTAGAATAAAGAATCCAGAAACACTCTATCCTCTCTTGAAAAACTAACTAGTATGATAAGATTTCCAAAAGATCATACAACAATTCCAATGTTTCATCAATTGGGTGTGGATAGGCTCTATGGAAGATATGATTTTGTTAATAATCACAAAAGGGATTTACTCTAGCAAGATACTTAGAAAGCAATGACCTAGATGTAGTGATATATTTTTTTTTTGGTTTTGGAGTTTGGATAAAAATGAAAAAATTGTAAGGGTTGAGGAATCCTATACTATTCCTATGAACTCAAGAGATAGTAAAGATTGAATGAAAACAAATAACAATACTTTTCTTCGCCACAAAATATGACAACTACACAAAGCAAGTGCAATCTTCCACGAATTTGTGCTTAAAATTTTCTTACTAGGAACAACACCGTCAATAGGACAATATCATTCAAAGTAATACAATGAAGCTTCCACATAAAAGGCTCAGTCTAACTTTACCTATTGAATAGAAAGCGTCCATTCAAAGAAAGTATGAAAAAAATTTCACTTATCTTTACGATCAATCTATCATTCCATTAACATACACCTAAAATAAACTTGAAACCATTCAATGAAGAAGAGAAGTACATAAGCATGTGACCATTTGACAATAAAAGAATTCAAAGCACCTCATGCATCATGAACTTTATTATCAGCAATAGTCTTTGCAACAATTTCATAAAACTCTTTCTCACTTATTATGCTATCTATCTCTTGTATCTTCTATGTATCTATCTATTTGTCTCTCTATCTGTGTCTGTATTTTTTTTTCTATCCATAATGAGAGAATGAGAGAGGGTTTATATAGAGTTGCCAGAATAAAATGAAAAAATGAGATTAATCAGGAATCAACAAAAGAGATTAAAAAATAATAACCCTAATTAGGGTTTCCAAAGGCACAATCAAATAATAGGCAGTGAACTGGAGTGAAAAGCTATTCTCAAGGAGGTTCATCCTTATCCTCTTTGGTCACAATATACTGGATGAATTTAGAAACTATCATGCCAACCTCCTCGATCATGATAGGTGGCAAATGCATTGATCCTGAATTCCAACAGATTGAGATCATCCGAGCATCTGGAAAAAAGTGTCTTCCCATTCTAATTCTTGTTGCTGGAAATTGCGAAAGATGAATAGGAAGTCAGTTGCCCTAGTCAAATTTTGTTTGCAGACAGGTCCAATGGTGAAGAAGATATCATGAATTTTTCTCTTCAAGTTTTGGAATTGAAATTTTTTTGCTTGTACAATGTCCTTTTCAAGTGCATCTACAACCATAGCTAGGATCTTCTCTTGAATTTCTTTTTTCTTCTCCTCAATTTGGATTGTATCTGCCTTAACCTTTTCTATGATTTCACTTCATATGATCAGTGTCATGTACCAACTATCAAAATCATAAGCTTCCCCTCGTGCAATTACCTCTCCATTAACCAGCTCTTGCTTCGGCACTCCCTTAAGCACTTTGAGACATGGAAGGACTCTGTCTCGAACATCCTGGGCATTATCCCATGCTTCTACCAATGTTGCAATCCTTGAAAGTAATGAAGAAGTTTGTCCATATGCCATTGCCAATCTTTTTGCAAATATAGCCACCTCTTGCCTATTGCTACTCAACCATTCTTTAGTTTCCTTAGCTATATTCTTCTCCTCTTCAACAATCTCCTAATAAATATTCATCAGTAGAGGAGCTAAAAAATTAGTTTGATCGAAAAACTTAGTTAGGTGTTGAATATACTCCCCGAGTCTTTCAACCTCTCGCTTATACTCCTTTTTCTTTATTGTTTCCTTCTCCAGCCTAGCTTTGATAGTGGCAACAAAATTTTCCAACTCTTCCATCTCTTGACCTTTAGTGGTAGGGCCTAAGTCGATAGTGGTGATAGCATACTCCTGGGGAGTAATTTCTTCCCTCAGTTTGTCAACTATTGGTATAGCAACTTGGACTATATGATGCCCAACTTCGTCTCTCTGGATGGTAGAGAAGGTTTTGGTAGGTTTCTTTGTACTGAATGCTTCCAGTCTCACCAGGAAATCAGTCATATCATCCTCTTCTAGAAAATTTTTAGGTTCTTTTACCTTCAATCTCTCCTTCAGCCAATCAAGAATAGTTGGCTACATAGTATCTTCTTCTTCCTGAACATCCTGCATGACCTAGATTTCTTGGATTCCTCTCAAGGCTGAAATCATCCCATCTTCAAATTCATTATCCAAAATGTCGACCTCATTGTCTGACTCCAAAACCTCAGTGTCTGTGGGTGATGGAGGCTCATCATCTTCAGGCTGAATAGGGATAGGAGAGGGAATCTAGTGGATGGGAAAGTGAAGAAGAGTTAAAATGATGAAGTATGTTAAGTTTGTATTTTGAGCATCACCAAAACTACATCAACACTTTTTAGGTACAGTCTTTTCAGTTCATTTTGGTTATAAAGCCCAATTTTGTTTTGTGAATCTTTTGTAGGCAGTGAGCCTCCTTGTTGGATAGTAGTCCTTTCTATAGGTAGTGAGCCTTTGTATCTGGACAATGAGTCCTCTTCTAGGTAGTGAGCCTCTGTATTCAGTTTTGCTATCTCTTTATATTGTGAGTTAATCCTCACCATGGTTTTTTCGTCATTGGGTTTTCCACGTAAAATCTAGTGTTCATTGTGTTGAATTTACTTTCTATTATCTACATTTCATGTTCATACTTAATAACATAATAGTGTGGTTGTGAAGTTAATAAGTGTTGAAGTTTTGAGTTTAATTTTAGTGACAACTAATTGACCCCCCCTTCTCAGTTGTCCTACACCTTTTAATAGTTGAGTTTAATTTTTACTTTTTGAACTCCCTATTGGGAAGAGAAAATGTTGTGTGGGGATCTGGTATTCCTATCAAGGGAAACAAGTCTATAGATACCTGGAGTCATTGATGGATAATGTAAGTGTGTGAAAATCATATTTCATATCCTTAAAAACAAATTTATGCTCCAATATGTTAGCACCAAGTTAGTTTGAAGTGGGTTCATCCTCCAGTAAGAGAGTGTTGGAAGTTATTATTGGTGAGTCCCCTCTGGAATAGAAAAAGAGGAAAACTATTGCAATAGATTTCTCAGAAGAGAAGAAGAATGAAGAAGAATCTTTGTCTAGATCTGACTCCTTTGATCTAGAGGATATATGGATGCTACTAGACCACAGTGAGATGAAGAAGATTGGTGAAATGTCGAATGTGTGCTCTCCAATTGAGAAACTTAAAATTGTAGATGTGTCGATTGATTATTTGTTGAATAAGGATATTTCAGTTTTAGATGTGTTAGATTCTTTACCAGATGATCTAGTAGGGATTGTTGAAGAGAGAACATTATTAGAAGGACCCGAAGGACATAATTTCAAAGCTATGCTTGAAAGAAGATGTAACAAAGTAAAGCAAGTGTTATCCAAACACATGAATGAGATGAAAGAATGTATCAAAGAAATATATGACATTTAAAGGTATTGTCTCTAGTGGCCAGCAGCTGTTGATAATTTTAGAAGTAGAATTGAAGCTATTGAAGCTGAGATGAATAGTATTGGAAAGAACTTTGACTACTTCAAATACAAGGATGGAAAAAAAAGAATAAGGGTTGGATAATTACAAGTAGAATTGTTGACTACTCAGAGGAAAAGATAATATATGGTCAAAACCTTTTTTGTTGGTTAAGGAAGTTGTTGAGGTCTAGTTAGATCATCTCTCCAAAATTCTCTTTGATCTAGAAAATTATGAGTGACTATGTCTGTCTTCTGATCAAACATCCTCCTTTACATAGTTATCCTTGTTGGAAGGTATGAGTGCAAGAATGAATTTGGTTGTACTTGTCTAGAAAATAGTTCTTCTGATCTTAAGAGAGAGGTATAAGAAAATCTTTCATTTAAAAAGTGTCATTCTTGTTTGAATGTTTGAAATGGAAAGCTAGAATTTTTGTGTATATGCAATTCATTATATACATATGTTTACATCCTACCTTTTTGATTGCCCTTTTCCATTAATGTCAAAGGGGGAGAGAATTATGGAAAGAGTTAGATTATAAAGATATAGGGGAGAGAGTTATGCTAATGTTGTGTTTTTGAAATATTTTGGCACATGTTTCCATCAATGACAAAGGGGGAGATTGTTGGAAGAATTAAGAAGAATGATCATCTCTACAGTTTAGTGCTGTCATTGATGTCACCATGTTGTGATTGCAAGCTCAAGACACAGTGCTTGATGTAGTATTGGTTCGGTATCTGGACCTGTATTCAAGCTACACCCTTTGGTATTATAGTTTGCAATCATCCATAGCTGGTAGTTGATGCTTGCAATTTTGGGAAACAATTTATGATTGTTGAAGGCATGTATGTTTAAAATTTCTCATGCTCCGGTGCTCGTACACCGTATTGGCATTATTCTGTTGGTTGCTTTTTGCAATGAAGTCTATTGTTGGCAAACTTCTTGGATTAGTCGTGATATGGTAAATTAACTTTGTTATGCAGATATATGTGCGACCTATCTTAGGTCCATGCCGACAAGATGTAGCGTATTGAGCATTTGAATTTCCATTTAAGAAGATTTTGTGAACGCTTAAAGCTGACTAGTTGGTATTTTTGGTAAACAAGGAATTACATCTAATTAGGTCAACCTAATTGATGCTTGTGGAAAGATTTAGTATATATATGTTGAATAGTATTTGTAGATGGTGTGTAATCGACAAGGCAGTAGTGGATGCAAAAGTGAAGAAGAGTTAAAATGATGAAGTGTGTTAAGTTTGGGTATGTGTAGGATCTTGATGGGCCAAAAAGTGGCGATATGATGGGTATGTGTAAGGTATGTGGCTAACGAATTTTTTTAACCCAAAATTGATGAAACGAAAAGAGTTTTTAAAGGAGATTCTCAAATTTCCATCAATATAAATTATGATTTACTTTGAATTTAATAAATAAATATTATTCATTTTCTATTTGAATTACGACTAAAGTCCTGATTGATAGGTTGATTGAAAAACATCTATAGCTTTCAAACAGTATCACATTTTTTGAATCGAAACATGTGTCACATTCTATGCTTCACATACTATGGATTAAAAAAAATTGAATTTCATGAAGTTTTGACCAAGTTAAGGTGAATGGACATATGATTTTATATTTTCTAAAAGTTGTAATAAAAAATCATAATTAATTATTTACTTGGAAAAAATTACAAAAAATGCATCAGGGACATGAGTCTCTACTTATATCTAAAATCTTATAAAAAATATTATCATTTTATTGTGGTTAGGGTGGTCAGATAAACACCTACTTCTTATTTTTTCCCTAAAATTTAAAGTACTACTACATTGAAATTTCAAATTTTCACCAAATACATTTTTAAAAAATAAACATAGTAGTTTAGAAACTACATTCAATTTTCTACAAATTTTATTCATACATATTTTTAAAATAATATAGATAACTTATTCAAATTTTTACGTCAACTTTCCTAACTCTGATTTTTTTTTACTTTTCGCCACTTAAGGGCCTATTTTTTCCATGATGATCCTGCACATACCCATTTGTCTTTTGAGCATCACCGGAATTGTATCAACACTTGTTAGGTGCACTCTTTTCAGTTCATTTTGGCTATAGAGCCCAATTTTATTTTGTGAATCTTTTGTAGGCACGAAGCCTCCCTATTGGACAGTGAGTCCTTTCTGTAGGCAATGAGCCTTTGTATATGTATAGTGAGTCCTCTTTTGGGTAGCGAGGCTCTGTATTCAGTTTTTATATCTCTTTATATTGTGAGTTAATCCTCACCATGGTTTTTTCCTCATTGGGTTTTCCATGTAAAATATGATGTTTATTGTGTTGAATTTACTTTTTTTATCTGTATTTCATGTTCATACTTGATAACATAATAGTGTGGTTGTGAAGTTAATAAGTGTTGAAGGTTTGAGTTTAATTTTAGTGACAACTGATTCACCCCCCCATCTCAGTTGTCCTACACCTTTTAACATTTAGTCCCACTTTAGGGTTTTAGGCCAAAATAAAAAATTGGAACTACTAGACCAAGATCTATAGAAAATGCCTTAAATTTGGTATATTGGGACTCATTCACCACAAGTGGTGATTTATTCCAAGTATTAGGGTTCATCTAAAAATATGATATCTTCTTAGGTTCTCCTGTATCTTCTTTCTGGCCAAATCTCCAAGTCTGAAACACTGAATAGCAACATGTAGGTGACTTTTCGTGATCTTGCAAATAAGGTGACAACTTTGACAACTTGACAGTGTTTCTCCAATCTTTTTCTTCAATGGAACTTCAACCTAAATATGCAAATCACACATCAAAGAGAGGGAAAAAATGTTTTTTGTTAGTGGATATGGGTTTTCCTTAGTCAAACCCCATTTTGGTAATCAAACCTTGAAATGAAATGAAATAGAATGACAAAATGATAAATGAGAAAATATGCAATGTTGCAACTCACCAAATCCTTGGAACAAAGGGTATAATCTTGTATGTAATGTCTAGCTATGAATGTAGATCTTGACTCTTTCTTGAGTGCTATGGATCTTGACTTGAATGCTTGCTTGAATCATAAAAACCCTACATCACAAATCTTAGCTCAAAAACAAACATGATGCATTATGACTTTGAAATGATGCTTGATACTTGAATAATGCTCAAAAATACTTGATAATCACTCTTGAATGCTCTTGAATTCTCTTGTAAACTCTCTTGATCATAAATTTTCTATAGTGCTTGAATACTTGAAAGCTTAGGTGACTTGTAAAATTGCTAGGAGAAAAATGAGTGAAATAACCTTGTATTTATACTTGTTTATGCCAAATTTCTCAAAATTACAACGCTACAAGCTGACATTAGATCTAGGAGAATAAAATATCGTCAAGAATTGAATTCAAAATTAGGTCTAAGCTATGTAGGAATCATGCACCAATTGGGATGTATGAATCCCATTAGGCTAATCTTGGGACACAATTTTCAAGAAATGCTTAGTTTTAAAATGCCAAATTTAGATCTAGGCCTTGAAGCTTAAGTGGGACCCATACACCCAACATGGCATATGAGTCCCAAATCACTAAATCTAGGCCATACAATCCAAAATCATTAAATTATTATTGGTCAATTGATATATGTCAGGGTTATCCTCAAAAAGATGCATTAATTAAGGCTTATGGATGCAAAATAGGACCAAATAAGGCATAAAGAAGCCCAATTTTAGCAAGGAGGGCCCAAACAAGTGTAAAAATGTAAAGGGATACATTTTCCTACACTCCATCATCATTTCTATTGCAAAAAATATCTCCTTCGACAACCCAAACAAATGTTGTCTTATTGTGGATTATCTCTTTTGTCTTCTATAGGGCAATTTTGGTTTTTGTCTTTTTCTTTGGGCATTATTGTCAAATGAGTATGAGACATATGTCCATGGCTTGAATAATTTTTTCTCCCTTGTTTCTATAAAAGGGAAATCAAGACCACTTTTTAGGATCTTGGAAATTTTGTAAGTAGATCATCTCCATTCTAGACATGTACATGTCTGGTCTAGGTTTTCATAGAAAAATGATGTCAAATGATGTAATTGTTAATTTTGTATAACACTACTAGCTCTATACATCAATATGCAATGATAATTTTACAATCAATTATCTTCTAAAATGTATACTCCTTGTCCTTTATGAATATAAATCGATCAAAGATCACTTTTATTCATGTTTGCAAGTTTTCTACAATTGAATGTTTCTTTTATTGATTTTATTCAAGCAGTGGAGTAATCTTCTATATAATCAATATTGAATGTTTTGGATGTATGCATAGATTGTTAAGGGAAGTTAGTTGTAAATTCTATGATTAGAATTCTAAGAAATTGTTACTAAGCTTTGACAAGAATGAATATTGTTGCATGAGTTTTCAGTTGCATTTTCCTTGACTCTATTGCTTAGGTGTAAGACACCAATATGAATGAATGTTCCAATTATGTTGCCATGGTCATTGACTTTAAAATAAATTTCCCTTGTAGTTATAAGTTATCTTATAATGTTATTCTCATGTTCTCTAGCACATAATGCATAAGAACTCCAAGAATATAGTTCATTAATTGTGTTTCAAATGTAATTCTTGGTCATATAGAGAGAGAAAAAATGTTTGAAGTAATATATGATATTAACCATATGAAACCCTAATGGATTTTATATAGGACCACCCTTCTAGGTCTTATAGAGCCTTAAGAACAAAGGAGAAAATTGTAAAACCTTTCTCCTATTTGTTGGCCAACCTTCTAAAACAATTAAGTATAAGAATTGGCTATTCCTTTAGGTTGTTTTAAGAACTAGTTGGAATTACACCAAAAGAAACCAATAGTACTATCAACATGATTGCGAGCACTAACATCCATATTTGTATGTAGTGATATTTTTATTCTCTATTTTGTCTAAGACAAGTAAAGTTTGACTTCATGGTTTGGTAAAGGTGGTGGAATGAAGTCAGACAATAAAAATGATGGATAGGTGGGAGGTATATCATCAAAATTTAGCTGGATGGATGGTTGACCACTAGGTAAATTTTTACGCTCTTTAGGAAGATGACGAGCCATAGCTTGATGTCTTTATTTGTGTTATTCTACACTTTTTTTTATTCTTGTATGAGCTTCAACTTGTGGAGAAGGGATTGAGGCATTTTCCAACATTGGTCCCTTTTCATCTTTTCTAGGAGGAATTAAGGGGACTATCACAGTTTAATAAATCATATGATTCTTAGGTTTTTGCATAAAAATAATTTTTTCTTAGGATGCATAAATTTAATCCTTGAAGGATTTGAAAAATGGTTGTCTCATGTTCATTTATAAGATGGTAGAGGAGAAACCATGACATACATGCCAGAAGGTTAGAGAAGAATATTTGGTTTTTTGTAGTATACATTTATCATTAGTTTTTTCATTGATGTCAACCTATGTCAACCTCTAGTGTGGTTATATTGAGAAGGTGTTTTTGGTGTTGAGCAGGTGTTGTAGATGCAACATGGTCACTTGATTTCCAAGTGCTTTTGAGAAAAAATTGTATAAAGGGTGTACAAGGTGATAGGGGTGTGTTATGTATTGTGCTCTGCATTTATTCATTCTTGAAGATGTGCTTGTGTGGTTTGGATGTGATGTTCAGAAGTATTCAAAGGTGTTATATCCAAAGTCTCAATTTCTGGATCATGCAATAGTAGAAGATATGTTTGACAATGTGTTGGACTATGGAGAAGTTTGTCTAGGAGAAATGGAACTGCTCCGCATTTCTTCACATTGAAGTTTCTTGTCTTGTGGATTTTGGAATGTGTTAATATTGCTTGTATTTATCTTACCTTGGATGGTTTGGTGTTCAACTATTCCGCAAGCTTGGTTCATGTGTTGTGTCTCACTGGTAATTAGGCTGGTTGCACATGATGATAGTATCCTTAGTTGTAGGTGTTTGCACCAGTGATGTTGAATATTTTTTTGGTGTTGGAATATTCTAGGGTGTTGTGTGATGTTTCTATGTGGTTTGCAATATGTTTCCAAACATCATGAAGTGTGTATATGGTTTCTTGGTAGTGTTAATGCTGGTTTGGACAACATGGTGTGTTAGCATTACTTGTGCATGTGCTTCATGGTTTATGGAAGCATGGTGTAGCATGCCAATGTAGATTTAGGTCTTGGTTAACCCTTGGTGTGGTCTCCCTTCAGTTCTTTCATGTTTGGTGTTGACCTATTTGTTGGTTGCATGTTTAAGGTGCATACGTTTCATTGAAGCTAACTTGGAGAAGATTGTTTGAGGTCACATCGGATATATATGCAAGGTGAATTGTTGGAGAAGTGTGTGGTGTGTTGTGTGGTATGAAATGATGTAAGTGTGATCAAGTGTTGTGATTTGAGGGTGAGCATGAACACCAATGACTACTGGAAGTAGTGAGAAAAATGTGTCTGCATTTCAATGTACTTGAAGCTGTTGGAGGCAGTGAGCTAAAGGTTTGAAATGTTGTAGAGTTATTGTGGTGGATTCTCATGTTTTTCTAAGGTAGTGAACCTCCTTGTAGCAGTCTCTTTCTATTCTCTTTCTATTTGGGTAGTGACCCTTTCATTCTTTCTTTTGGATGAGTCCTTTGGGTAGTGAGCCCTTCCAATTATGAGCCCTTTGTAATCAGTGTTGCTATTCACATATATGTGAGTTAATCATCATTGTGTATTTTCCTCAATTAGCATTTTGCATGTAAAATATATTGTTATATTGTGAATGGTTGTTAATGTGTTGATATTTCAATTTTTACATTCATGCTAATGCTTAATAAATGTTTGAAGGTTAATGAAGGATTGAAGTTTTTAACGTACAACTGATTCACCTCCCCTCTCAGTTGTCCTATGTGTCTAACAGGTTCGGGTTGAGGTTCATTCACTACCTATGAGTTAGGAGGAATAACCATCATAGCTATTAGAGATTGAGGGGCCTTGGGCATAATGTTACTAATGGATAATTCAGCTATATGCTTAGCTTTAAACTTTTGAGATGACACAAATAAAAAATACTCATGAGGTTTAACGAGTTGGATTGGTTGAGGCCAAAAGTAATCTAGTGAAAAATTTCCATGAGAGGCCAAAGGCTTAAATCCACTATGGTAAATAGTATGTATTTATTCTTCAAATGGGAATTTAAGAAATTTATGAATAACTAATGAGATTGGATTCATGGAGCTTAGCTATGGATGACCTAACTTCACATGAAAATGGTCTAATGTTGAGATTATGGTAAATGAAACATCCAACTATTTAGGTCCAACTATTATTGGAAGAGTTATAGAACTAATTGTAGGGTGAACAAAACCATCATGAGCCTTTAATAATTCTTTTGATTCTTTGTAATCATATTTATAAAGTTCATGCATATATAATAATTCTTCAATGATCACATTCACTACACACACAAGATGAATGAGTATTCCCCTTGTGGGTTTATCATTAATTCTACTAGTGATATAAAGAGGATCATAACCTACAGTTATAGAAGAATCAATGTGAATGAAAGCAATATTAGGAAAAAAATTAGTTTGACCCTTACGAAGTTGAATGCCAATCATGTTGATCTCATTGAATAGATCCTCAAATTTTTCTTCAGTATTAGTTTGTTGGACTAAATTGGTTGAATGACTTGGTAATGGATTTGTAAATATTTGTAAGTTTTGACCAGGTGGTGCAACATATTTATTTCCTTTGTCATTTACACCAGCCAACTAGATGATATTAGAATCAATGAGGTCTTGCACTTGGTCCTTAAGACACATACATCTTTCGGTACCATGTCCAGGTGTACGATGACATTGACAAAAGGCTTAATTATAATGAATAATTGAAATCAATTTAATGCACATTAAACACACTCACAATAGTTACAATTATTGAGTATTTGAGAAGTTTAAAAAATCTCTATAACATTTTTTTTTTTTAGAGGGAATGGGTAGCATGACCTATAAAGCTGCAGTAAACTTTTAACAATTCACGAGAAGGGAGACTAGAACTTGACCAGAGCTATTACTTATGGAGCTAGGGCCCCTTTAAAAATCTCTATAACATGAAAATAGTAATCATTTAACAATTAAATTTCTCTATATATGAATCACAATGAGACTACTCAAATAGTAATTAGTTAAAGGGTTGAGAGTGATTCTAGTACTAAAAACTAATACACAAATTAAAGAGATCAATTACATTTTTTGTTAAACTCCAAACTAAATACACATAAATTTAATATATTTGATTTATATTTATTGAACACTTAATTTTCAATACCTTTTCCATAATCAAATCTAACTTTAAATCAAAATTATTTATTATTTAATTAAATATATTTATTTGATTAATCTAAATTTCATCTAAAAACTATTTATTTTCTTAAAAAATAAATAACATATCAATAATATAATGCAAAATTATAATTTATAATTTAAAAATAGATTAAATAAAAAATAGTGTTCTTTATCATTGTCATATGGCCTACTCTCATCAATTGCTTCAGCATAACCTAGAGAAACTTCTACCAGCAAGCCCACTATATCTCTTCTAGAAATGGAATCATTTATAAAGTCAAGATTATCTGGACTACATACAGTTAAAAAGATTATCGTCGTAATCTATTGGGAGAACCTCGTAATAGTGTTTGCATCATGGTGAATACATTAAAGTCCTTTGATAAGGATAAACACAAGATTCATGGCTTGAATTTTAATATTATTTTTCCTATCTTATATCCTTAGAAACTAATAAGCGAAGGAGTGATATAATTAAATAGTTGAAACTTAGGAATGGCTTGAAAATTTGTTGCTACATCATAAAAACATGCCATTAATATATGCTATCAGATCACAATTCTCCAAATCTGATGCCCAGAATCTGATCTAGTGCATCTTATGATGATCTACCAATTTCAAATGGAAAGCAGAGTCACACCCACGAAGCCACTTGACGACAAATTCACACTTCCATTTAAACACTCACAGACAACATGTTAGAGAGGCGTAGGAATTTCCACATTAATCATGAGATTCGTATTTCATTTCCACTTGGTGTTGTTTTGCAGTTTGGTCTTGGCTGCACTTGCTTCAGATGGAAATGACGAGGAAAAGGTAATTCTATGGCTTTAATCTCTGTTTAACATGTAACAAAGATGAAAGAAGAAGAGAATACTAATTTCTATTCACATCCATTTTGAAATCAGATGTACGTTGTTTACATGGGTAGCTCCCATGACAAAGCGCCTGATTTGCTTGTGAGAAGTCATGTACAGTTGCTTTCATCTGTCTGGGGAAGGTACTTCAAATCACTCATATAAGGTACCCACTGTTCTATTTCTGATCTTTATACTGAGCTCTTTGATTTTAATCTTGTTTGAAATGGGGTGGTCATAGTCGCAACGAAGCAGAACAGTCGCTTGTAAATAGCTACACATATGCTTTTACTGGATTCTCAGCAATGTTATCCTCTCAACAAGCTAATGCACTGGCTGGTACGATGAATAAGTAGCCGACAATTGTTCTTTTAGTAGAAACTTCGTCTCAGGTAGCTGGTTACACTATTATTTTATTTGCTTATTGCAGAGAAACCAGAAGTAGTATCAGTGTTCCCTGATCCAGAATTGGAGCTTCATACAACAGAGTCATGGGATTTTCTGCAAATGGGTTCGGGCAGGTCCTTCGACTATCCGAAAGTGTCCTCTTCCGACAAAGATGGCATCATAGGACTTATAGATTCAGGTATGCACTTCTCTTCTTTCACAGAGTGTTTTGTCCACGGTATACTAAATTGTATTGTTCTCTTGGAAATATAACGATCGTTAAATTTAATCCTTTCCCTGAAAATGTTCAGTAAACGTGAAAACCTACATACACTGTTCAATTGACCCAAAAAACCATTGCAATAGCTAAGACAAAGTTTTGGAATTGGGTCAGGCGTATGGCCAGAAGCAGCGAGCTTCAATGATAACGGCATCGCCGCTATTCCTCGTCGGTGGAAAGGCGGATGCATGCAGGGAAAAGATTTTAATATTTCCAATTGCAACAGGTTTTGGCAGAGAAAAATAACTTTCTAGTGTTTGAGTTTTAGTTTTTCTTAATCTGGTTTGATGTTGAGGCACTTTGAGAGCAGGAAAATAATTGGCGCATGGTATGACACGGCATCATCTCGATCAGAATCCATGACAGCAAGAGATTCAGACGGGCATGGCACCCACACCGCCTCTACTGCAGGTGGAGATGCAGTTGCCGATGCAAACTATTACGGCCTTGCCAAGGGAACTGCCAGAGGCGGATCAACCTCCTCCAGATTAGCAATTTACAGAGTGTGTAGTGGACGAGCGTGTCGAGGTTCAAGCATTTTGGCTGCCTTTGACAATGCAGTTAACGACGGAGTGGACATTTTGTCTGTCTCGATTGGATCCTCTTCAGCTTTTATTGGTTATACATCGGACCTAATAGCCATCGGAGCTTTCCATGCCACACAGAAAGGGATTCTGGTTGTTTGTTCTGCTGGAAACGATGGACCTGATCCTCAAACGGTTGTGAACACAGCTCCTTGGATTTTCACGGTTGCAGCAACCACTATTAACAGACAATTCAGATCAAATGTTATTTTGGGCAATGGAAAGACAATCCAGGTAAGACTAACATTCAAACGAATTTCAGGCTAATAAAAGTGAAGCTGAAAGAATATGAAATGAACCTAAGCGTAAAATTTATGAAGTTGTACAAGTTTTTAATGTTATATAATATAATTTTTTTAATCTAACTCTATTGTTCTTTATTAATAATAATTGATAATAAATTTAGTTAAATTATATAATATTATTAAAAAAAATGTTTAATATTTGTATTTAAAAAAAAAAGAAAAAAGAAAATTTTAAATTATTTTTTGTTTTCATAAAATAGTATTCTAAACAGTCATTATATTTAAATGATAGTCAAAAGAATAAAGCACCAAAATTTTTTAATATGTCACTGATTTAGGTACAACTAGTTCAAGCATTTTAACTAACATCATACCCATTAAAAGGACTAATTTATAGTTTTATACATTATTTAACAAGTATTGAATATTTCATTTTTGGAATTCATTTACTCTCATTTTTATGTTTTTTATTAATTAATTTTTGCAACATGTTTAATATATATATTTTTTTGGGGGATGATTATTATCTAAAAAAGTGATTCCATCTTAGTTGTTATGTATAATCAAAAGCTCTTTATCCTCAACTTTCAAAAATATTCTTAATTTATATTTTTTTTCTCGTCTTCATTTCTATTTGAATTTACACTAAATGTGATGATTTTGAATTTAGGGTATGGCCATAAACTTCTCAAATCTTAGCCAATCAGACATGTACCCTCTTGTCTATGGGGGTAGCATCCATAGGACTTCTAGTTCTACATATGATGCAAGGTAGGTTTGCTCTAATAGTTTTTTGTGTTAGCAATGCTTTGATTCTAAAGATTTTAAATTATGGCCACCTTGTGTATCTAGCAGCAATTGCAATCCAGGCTCTTTGGATCCTTCAAAATTGAAAGGAAAGGTGGTATTATGTCTCAACACTGACACAAGTTATCCTAGGCAATATAAGAAAATGGAAGTGAAAACTAATGGAGGTATAGCCATGATCTTAGTTGATGATTCACAGAAATCAGTTGCAACCAATTATGGCACTTTTCCTTCCACTACAATTAGTAACACACTTGGAGAAGAGATCTTATCATACATAAAATCAATCAAGTAGGCATTCTAATATTTCTATCATTTATCAAGAATTCAAACATGAATATATTCATATTGCATGCAATTGCATCGAGAGCATAACTATACATTATGAATGACAGGAAGCCAACTGCAACTATTACTCCAACAGAGGTGATCCATAATTATAAACCAGCACCTGTTATTCCATATTTCTCATCAAGAGGACCTGGGGCACTCACTGAAAATATTCTCAAGGTATGAATCCCAATTTTTTATTTTATTTAGATTTATTCACAAGTTTTTTCTTATGACACAAATGCTTTGGAATAGAATAAACTTAAGGTATACAGTATGATATTTCATTGCATTAGGATTGATCATATAGAATGATCCCAAATACTTAAAAAATTGGTTACATAGTCTATTAAAAGTTTGTGTCTAAACGTGAAAACAATATCTCTTATACCATTTTCTTTTTCATAACTAAAAAAATTACTTGCAGCCAGACATAAGTGCACCAGGTGCAAACATACTTGCTGCTTGGATTCCTACGAATTCTTCATCAGATAGTATTCCCATGGGAATGAAACCATCCTCTTTTAACATAATATCTGGGACATCCATGTCATGTCCTCATGTTAGTGGAGCTGCTGCACTTCTAAAAACGGTTCATCCCACTTGGAGCTCATCTACTCTTAAATCAGCACTTATTACAACAGGTATATTTTCAATTAAGTGCATCTTAGTTATAGAAACAATATTAATTTCTCCATCATCAATATCAAAATTTAATGTGACGAATAAAACTTAATAGAACTCTTGTACAATATTACATAATAGATAATTCAATTTAAAAATTGAAAGTAAATATTTACCTTATCGTTGAGAAAGAAGATACTAATTTACTCTCTACTACCCTAAAAAGTAAATAAATCCTTAGCTTTCTACATAGGCTCAACTTTCAGTCTATAACCGTATCCATTATACTTGGCTTTGTAGCTCAATTTATATTGAATTCTTGAGTTTGTTACAAATTGTAGCTACTTCAATGAACAATGTGGGCAATCCAATGACCGACGATACAGATGCAGTTGGCACTCCATTTGACTTCGGTGGCGGAGAAATAAATCCACGGTCAGCTCTTGAACCGGGTCTTGTCTATGAAACATCAAATCAAGATTACTTCAACTTCTTGTGCAACTATGGATTGAATTCTGGTCAGATAAAATCAATCTCAGGAAATTCCAGCTACAAGTGCCCATCCAATGCAACAAAGGAGTCCATCAGTCTAATGAACTACCCAACTATTTCCCTGTCCAAGCTGAATGTGGGAAGTACAACAACTGTGAGAAGAACAGTGAGAAATGTGAGTCCCAATGGGAGAAGCACATACAAGGTTACCATTGATGCCCCTACAGGACTGACCGTCAAGGTTTATCCGGACACTCTTCATTTCTCTACCATTTACAACAAACTCTCTTTCGATGTAAAGTTTACAGCAACCAGCGTGACCACAGACGGGTATGTATTTGGTTCTCTCACTTGGCTCGATGGAAAACACACTGTTCGCACTCCTTTTGCTGTAAATGTCGCCTAATTGAAGCGACGTAAGCGAATATGGTCTCAAAGCAACCTTTAATGGTCATTAATTAGACCTAAAATAAGTGTGCTTTATACTATTAATTCTCTTCGTACTAATACTTAAGATTCTAAAATTTTTGTAATCCTCTAATACTTTTTCGAAGGGTCTTAATCTTTTGTATGTATTGTTATTTCTAAGGTGAAATTATTGTAATAAAATCTTTTATAAAATGTATGTAAATCTTAAATATATATTTTTATTGAATATTATAAAAAAAAAATTATGTAAATGCAAAAATAACAATAAAAAAAATAAAATAATAATATATACATAAGATTTATGTAGAGAAATCTTATTGAGAAAAAATTTCACAAAAGAAAGAGGATAAATATGTATTAATCTTCAATTAACATGACACAATATCAATACACAAATACTCTACACTTTGACAACACTTGGGCATCACTTGTGTACCTATAAACATTAATCATAAAAATAATATCTCATACCTAAAATATATAGGAAAAAAGGGGAAAAAATCAATAATGATTTTATCAAAATAATGGATATCAAAATCATGAACATATCATGTAAAAACCCTACGTGTACCTTGGAAAACCTCTTCTAAGAAAACTAAATCAAATTAATGACTTTACAACGGTGTCAAATGGGCTCAATTAATTAGTCCCCTAACAGAAAATGTAATTAAAGGAATCTTTGACCCTTATCTCCATGACAACTCAAATCTTAAAACTAGCACTCCATTTTTGAGTCTACCAACCCATTTGGGCACCATCTAACATAAATAGATTTTTCACTTCTTCCTCAAGTGGTTAGGAATCAAAAAGTTCTTTAAATGACTTCAAAGTTAACTATAACTACCATTAATGTGCTTCACCTCCTTCATGAATGCATATGAAAAAGATTCCTAGAATTTAGTAGAATTTAAATTGAAAAATCTCTAATTATATTTTAGGTAGCTACTTGTACACCTTTAAAGAGTGTTGGGGACACATAATATATATAATATTGCAAGATAAATGGTGCCTTAATATAAAAATTATCCCAATTAATATTATATAATACAAATATATCCATAGGAAGTAACCATGGCTCATGGTTGTCTCATACAAAAAAAAAAATCCATACCAATTGGCTTCTTGAGGGAATTTGCACCATTTTCTTACCTCTCAACTTTCTACAACATGAATTTACCATTTGATATCATTTTTGATGATTCTTTTTGCATGTTGACAACACGAAAAAAGTAACAAAGTACCATGTATCTTGAAAGGAGATTTTATTTCAAAAAAAATCAGAAAGATAACCCCAAGTCTTCAATTGTCAAGTCTTGACTTTGTGAAAATGACACACTGGTTAATATGATTTTGGTTTCACAAGGGGCCTTACACTTAAGCTAAAACTTTGAGGACAAGTGTATATAAAATCAAAAGAATGGTATAAACCCTAGCTATATTTTTCAGATTTACAATCTAAAAATGACTCTTAATCATCAAATATAATAGTTATGTGATATTTTTCCTAAACTAGCCTAGATTCTAAAATAAAGTGCACAAGATAAGGGTTTATAAATCCTAAATCTAAAACCTAAGATCAATGATAACAATGACTAATATTATAGATAGATGAATCCCCATAAAACCAATTCTTGTTTATTCAAGGTTAAACCCACAATGTTGCAAAAATAGTGAAATCTTCAAAGGGAAACTCAAAAATTTATAGACTATAAATATTCATATATATATATATATCCAATTATTGGCACAACATACATAAAAATTCACAATTGAACTAATGCTATGAAAGGCTCATACTAACCATACAAAGTAACTTACAAGAAACAAATTACATATGGTATGAGTAGCAGATTCATCAAAATATCTTTAACACTTTTCCATCATTATAACTAAACTGAAATTGAAACTAGAAGGAGCCATGCATATATTCTGAAGTAACAAGAAAAGAATACGAGAACTTCAATTTATTTTCTTATATTAACTTTAGAATTTTGTTACAGCAATTCCTGATCAACCCCTCAAAATGAGAAAAGGTTTCCTTTTTTAAAATTTCAAATACAAATCAAAGGTTGAGATACATTTCTAATCAATGGACCAAATTTACTAAAACTAGGGTGGTTTAGTTAAGGTGGTTTGCACTAGGGTGGCTCATTTTACATTAAATGCAAAATTCAAAATAAAAATTTATATCACATAACCCTTTACAAGCTACCTGGGTGTCAGGATTCTTTTGCATTAAATAAGATTTGCACATACTTTAAGAAGGGTCCCCCTAATGCAGCTAATCTAACTCAATATTCCCTTGCATATTCTAAAAATATAGAAAGGAATCAATTAATTTCCTCATTGGAAGGCATGGGGATTATTTTCACTCTATGTGACAAGGTATCCAACTCAGCATATAACCCTTTTATCATTTTCATCCAATCAACTTGAGATTCTTGGAATCTATGCATTATGCTCAAAAACATGGATGCATCCTCCAAATGATCTTTTCTAAGAGGAACATCTGCTAAGTGTGAAAAATTTCCCTTACACCAATACTTAAAATATTAATGTCCACATTTTCTTTGGAGACTATTTTTCTTGTCAAGGCTTCTAGAAATGCAATACATCCATTATAAATTAAATTGAAAGCCTTTCCTATTCTTTAATAGTCATTTAAGGCCTTCTCCATTATTTTCTTATAAATTTCAATGAATGTAACCAAAATTTAGGTTCATTGGCTCTATCTTCAATCACAAATTTTTCCTTGATTAAAGTATACAATGGCACATCCATTGGCATACACAATCTTCACATTGTCTTATCATCTAAATTTCTACAATCAAAAGTTAGCTCCTGCACATTTTGGGAACAACTCTGAGTATGGACTTGTAAATTTGCACCAACTCATCCAAATTGGGATACCCTTATCAAAAACACCACTTAACCATTTGTGGGTTTCCCTAGCAAGAAACTTCATCTTCTCTATCTCATCAATAGATTATTTGGACAATACTCTTGGAGGAGTTGATGTTCCCTCATCTTTTTGTATAGGACTGACCAAATGTCTGATGTAGCTCTATAACTTTTATACCTATCACTTCAACTACTCTTTGGCCTTAACTTTCTCTCCAATATTTGAACAATTATTTCCACAGACTCTCTTAATTCACAAACCTCTTGCTTCTTAGATGTAGGTCTCAAATTAATGGAAGAAATATTGTACTCCCCAAGATCAATGTCTCCTTTAGCTTTATTAATAGAAGTGGTGGAAATGTGCACAACCCTATTATTGGATTCATCTCTATCAAATTTAGAATAGATCTTTTCCCTCTTCTTTAACCTAGGCTTATTAATTCTAGACAAGAATTCTTCTATGCTAGGAGCAATAGCCTCTATGATTGGCTTCTCCTATAATTTCTCCTTCAACCAATCAGGTGTGGTAGATTGTTCAATGTTGTGATTTGTTTCTTTCTACTAATTTCTTTGTATTAAAGCCTATCCCCCTTGACCCTAATTCTCTTCTTCCTAAGGGATTTCTTATTGATCTTGTTGTTGCTATTATTTATTTTTAGGTTCATCCCTTTGTTCATCTTGTGCACACTTAGTAGGAATTTCCTTGAGTTCATTTTTCTAATGTTCAATATTGATCTCAACCAACTATGGAACTATACTTTGTTCTTCCATTTGTTGCTCCATATGAGAAATCTCCTATTGCATTTCTTCTTGGATGATTTTATCCTAAATAGTTGGAGTCTAATCATTTCCTCAATGGTAGAGGATCCCTTCTTTTCTTTCTCCTCCATATCATTTATGATCGTATCAATGTTATCTAGCTTGGGGAACGAGATACCATTTTGATGAGAATATTTTCTTTGATAACCACTTGTCGCTTTTCTCTTGAAATTTCTACTAGAATTACTTCTTCCCTTGGTACATCTTCACCTTGTAAGGTAGCAAGAGTATTAGGGGCTAATGATGGCATTGGAATATCCTCAGCTTGTAGAGAGGAAAGCATATCCTCTTGTTATGTTGTAGTGGTTGGAAGAGGGTGCTCCACTATTGAGGAAGGAGGGATAGGAGGATTTGTGTCTACTAAAGAGGAGGCAACCTTATTACCCTTTAATTTTGCTTGCTTCTTCTTGGGAGGCTCCTCTATTATAGATTCAATGTTTCTTCTCTTTTTCTCAGAGGGATTCCTCTCTGGAGTTTCCTTTTTCTTCTTTCCCTTAGCCTTTTTTACCTCTATAGGATCTTCCTTAGTATCTTCATTAACATCATGAGTTTCAATTTCTCTTTTTTTTTTCTTCTTCCTTGCCCTCAAAATATTGAATCTAAATCTCCCATCAGATTATAGGTCAAATTCATCCCATATTCCATAAATTTTGAGGTCTTATAATCCACCCTCAACTTGGTATACTTCAACACAGGTTCCATTAATTCATCCAACTCAATGACATCTTCCTCTACCCAATCTAGAGGTGGGATGGGTCTATACTTTTCTTGATCATAGTCATTGTATCGAATGTTATAGTTTGGTTATCATTGATGTCAAAATTAATTTTGAGTTTGTTGCACCTTGATAAGATTGGTTGTCAATGTTGTCAAAAGTGAGTTGCAATATGGTTGACTAGTTTCTAGAGTTCTTAAGAGATGCTCTGCATTTCTCCATTGGTGATGCTTTAATCCTACTGTTTGGAAGATAGACTCATGATGTGTTAGAGCATGTGTGATCTAAGTTTTAGATCATTTTAGCTACAAGAAAGGTATTTTTGGAAGTGATAGTTTGAAGACTATGTTGGTTCTATGAGGATGCTCACAAAGGTGCAAAGTTTGTCTCTACATTCCTATGCATTTGTAGATATGGTTATACAATTCAAAATTTAAGTGTTTGATGTTGTGAATGGTCTATATCCAAAGTTTCATATCAATTGTTCCTCCAAAAAGAAATTTTGAAGTGACAGAGTTTAGGACTATATTGTTTAGTGACTAGTTTTAATGTTTTTAAATCTGCACCAACTTGTTACTACATGAAGTTGTGAAATGGCTAGATGAAATTTTTCTTGAGTATCATGTGATATTTTTCATTGATCCGCAAGATATTTTTATATTTCTCTAGAATAGGTTGTGGTCTAGAATGAAGGTGTTTCTAGGTTATACTTTTGTCTAGTTGACTAATGTATGTTGAAGGTGTGCAACATAAGTTCAAGTTTGTGTGGAGTCTAAGAAGTGTTTGAAGATGTTGTATGGGTCATGCTAACTCATATGGGAGAAGCAAAAGTATTGTTTGATCATTCATGTGTATTACCAATGTTGGGAATGCCGACATACTTCATGTTTCATATTTTCTTGCTTAAGGTGAACCTAATTTGAATATGTGAAGCACGCAAATGTTGTTCATGTTAAAAGGAATAGGACAAATAAGAGGGGGGGTGAATGAGTTATCACTAGATTCAAACATAAAAACCCAAACAATTATCAACTTCACAACCACACTATTTTGTTATTAAGTATGAACATGAAATGCAGATAACAGAAAGTAAAATCAACACAATGAACACCAAATTTTACATGGAAAACCCAATAAGGGAAAAACCATGGTGAGGATTAACTCACAATATAGATTAGTTCCAAAATTGAATATATAAGGCTCACTGCCTAGAATAGGACTCATTGTTTAGATACAAAATCTCATTGCTTACTCAAGGAGGATCACTACCTACAAAAGGATTACAAAACAAATTTGGCTTCACAACTGAAATGAACTGATGAGAGTGCACCTAACAAGTGTTGATACAACTCAAGTGATGCTCAATAGATTAAATTAATACACTTCATCACATTCACAATTCTTCATATTCACATTCACAACTGCATCATCTATATCAATCTTTAAAAAAATCCAATATATATACTTGATCCATCCACAAGCATTAATTAGGTCAAGCTAATTAGATGCAACCCTTGTTTACCAAAAACACCAATTGTTCGTTTCATGTATTCACAAAATATTTCTAGATAATAAATCAAAACGTGTAGCACACTTTATCGTGTTGGAATAGACCTAAGATAGGTTGCACATATATCCAGATAAAAATTAATTCACCATATCACCAATTATCCATGAAGTCAGCTAGAGATAGGCTTAATAGAAAAATGCAATCAATAGAACAATACTGATACACCATATGAGCACTAGAGCATGAGAGATTTTGAATGTGCATTCTTTCAATATCCATAGACTATTTCCCAAAATCGCAAGTAGGAATTATCAACTACAGAGGATTGCGGACCAGAATACTAGAGAGTGTAAACTATATACCGGCTTAGATATTAGACCAAAATACCGAATCAAACACTAACTTAGCCTTTCATTCACAACTTGTACAACATGGTGACATCAGTGACAACACAAAATTGTATAGTTAGCTATTCTTCTTCATTCTTCCAACAATCTCCCCTTTTTTCATTGATGGCAACATGTGCCAAAATTTTACAAAAACAACATTCTTTCCCTTTATCATCATTTTTCCTTTTTACTACTTTAAAGGTAATATTCTCTCCCTCTTTGACATCAATGGAAAAGGGCTACCAAAATAGGATGTTTATGTATAGGGTATATACAAAGGTGATTCCAACTCCCCATTTCAAACATTCAAGTGAAAATGACACTTTTTACATGAAATATTTTCTTGTACCTATCTCTTATGATCAGAAGAATCCTTTTCCAAGAAAGCACAACCAAATTCATTCTTTCACTCATACCATCGAATAAAGACAACTGCATAAAAGAGGATGTATGGTCTAAGGACAGACATTGATGTTCACAATCTTTTGCATCAGAGAGTATTATGGAGAGATGATCCAAATGGACCTTAGCAAGTTCCTTAACCAACTAGAAGGTTTTAACCATATCTTCTCTTTGCCTCTAAGTAATCAGTAACTCCACTTGAAATTCACCAAATCTTATTCTCTATTTTCCATCCTTGTCTTTAAATAAATCAAAACTTTTTCCAATACTATTCATCTCAGATTTGATGTATTCATTTTTTCTTTTGAAATTTTCAACAACCACTGACCATCATAGATAATACTTGTATATGTCAGTTATTTCTTTGATCCATTCTCTTGTCTCATTCATATGTTTAGATAACACTTGCTTGGCTTTGGTACATCTTCTTTCAACCATAGGTTTGAACTTATGACCTTCGAGTCCTTCCAAAAATATTCTCTCTTTAATAATCTCTACTAGACCATTTGGAAAAGAATCAGACACATCTGAAACTAAGATACCTCTATTGAGCAAATAATCAACCAGTAATGTATCATCAATTTTAAGTCTCTCAATTAGAGAGCATGCACTCCACATTTCATCAATATTCTTCATTTCACCCTTGTCTAGCATCATTCGTATATCCTCTGGATCAAATGAGTTAGATCCAAAAAAAAAATTCTTCTTCATTCTTCTTTTCTTTTGAGACATTTGTTACAAAAAATTTCCTCCTTTTAGATTCCAAAGGGGACTCACCAATTATAACTTCCAACTCTTTTTGACCAAAGGATGAACCCACTTCAAACTGACTAGGTACTGACATAATGGAGCACATATTTGTCTTCAGGGATGTGAAATAGGCTCTGTGAACACTTGTTGTAAGCGTGTAGAAGGGGAAAACTAAATAAACAATGCATCTACGCTTCTAAATAGGATAATTATATCTAAAACTCAATGAATTTAAACTAAATTAAACTAAAAAGCTTCAAAATGCTATCCTATTGCTCTCTAACTCTAAAAACTTCTCTAATTTACTTAGCTCTCAGATTCTTAAGCTAATTAAACTATTAAGTGACACTTAGAGAATGAGAAATGAGATTATGCTATTCTATTTTAATCTAAATATGCAAACTCTATGCTAATGGCAGCCATGACTGTAAATGCTTGAGTGCTTTGGAAACCTGCAGAGTAAGATTACATTAGTTGGGATCCTTTTCTTGCAGCCCAAGAGCTATATTTATAGCTTTCACGACAACACAATTGTACAGGAAACTGGGATGAGGGGCTGTGATTTCTTCTGGAGAATCTAAAGGCTTGGGATGAGAAGAAGGAACTGATCATGGGGAATGGTTTCTCCCCATGAAAACACCAGGCAATATAAGAGGGAAGGTGGGTGGAAGGTTGTTGAGAGATCTTCCTGCAGATTTTCCCTGAAGCATTTCTCGTGAATGGCAGTGCCATTAATTTGATTGGTGAGAAATAAATATTTATTGGTGAGGGAATAGTGCAAACTTTATGCAATAAATTTAAATAATTTTAATTTATTTAAATTTAGCAAAAATGAGGAATAAATAATTTAATAAATAAAACTATAGGGTTTGGTTTTATTAAATTAAAGGAGAGTGATAATTAAATAAAAGATTTTTGACAATCTTTATTTAATTAAGAGGAAATGTGAAATTAAATAACACGAATTATTTAAATTGTGTATTCAATTTTAAGATAGAAGAAATAATGATAATAATTAAATAAAACAAAGTTTTTAATTTTGTTTATTTAATTAAGAGAGAATTAATGTGATAAAATTGATAATAATTAAATAAAACAAAGTTTTTAATTTTGTTTATTTAATTAGGAGAGAAAAATAGGAGAATTGATAAATGAACTTAATATAAATAAATATTTCTATTTATTTACTAAGTAGAGGAATTTAAGATTAATTAATCAAATAAGGCGTATTCGATTAATTGGATTCTCCAGACCATTTTTAGGTGTCTACATTTTGCCCCTCTTTGAAGTGATGTGTTTACACAGTGTTTCAAAGAATGTTTTTGCTTCGGCTGCCAGTATTGACGAAAGGTTTTAAAGCATGCCCCAGACTTGTCCCAGATGATGAATTTCGAAAAGATAGTGATATATGCCCCCTCGGGAGATAAATTGATGAATTTTGGATATTTTATGAATTTTCAAAAACTTTGAATTTTTATGATGGTTTGATGATGAATTGATGAAGAAACAATTTATCTCCCGACAAGATTGTAAATGCCCCAGTGATTGACAAGAATTAATTCCTCAAAATGAGAAATAAATAAATCCCATAAAATTCCCCCAAAAAAAATAGCCTATAAATGCTCCAAAGGTCATTTTCAAAAGTCATTTGTGCATTGACATTTACAAATTTTGAGATAGAGACCCTCCAGAGCATTCAGAGCTAGGATGTCGATCCCATACCACACCCACCGACTCGAGCGTGTGCGCCGTCACCAACGTCCGGCCGATTATGGTCCTCCGGTATGTACCTCAAACTTTTCTCGTAATTTGTGCCATTGATTTTGATGCATTTTGCACGTGTTTTTTTTAGTTTTAGCGCGCACGGAACGTGTTGTAGCGCGTCCGTGTTCTGTTGTAGCGCGTCGTAGATGTAGCACGTCCGGTCAATAGCGTAGCGCGTCGTGTAGGTTTTGCAGCGCGCTAGAAGTTTTAGCATGCAGGGTCAGTTTGATAGCGCTTCCATGAAATTTTGTAGCGCGATAGAAATTTTAGCGCGCTGGGTTTGTTCTGTAGCGCACAAGGGGAGTTTTGTAGCGCGCCAGACTTTTTAGCGCATTAGGTTGATTTTGTAGCGCTTTGGGTAAAAAAATTGATTTAACATTGTGCGTTTTGATTTTTGTCGATTTGTTTTTTATTCCATTTCAATTGATAGATGAGGGTTTCTTGATAATCTGATAGATTGATAGGAAAAAGCACAATGTTTTGATTTGTTGATGATCTTTTGATATTCTGATTAAAATGTTTTATTTTGCATGAGTACAGGAGCAGTTGGATGTGATCCAGGTGCGGGAGCAGTTCCCCTGGCCGTTTGATATGATTTCGCGACTGTCTCCTGATGAGAGACAGCATATTGCTGCCTGTGGTTTGGCTACATTGTTGGACATGCCCCATATTAGACTCAATAGGGATTTATTGACAGCTTTGGCAGAGAGGTGGCATAGTGACCACAACACATTTCATTTACCTACTGGTGAGATGACAGTGACGCCAGAGGATGTATGGCGTATTCTTTGCATACCGTTTGTTGGAGAGATTGTGGTTCATGACTCGGAGGAGGTTGGTGGTGTAGAGGCTATGCAGAGAGTCTTCCAGGATCCTCACATTACAGGAGAGTGGATCCCATGGATAGATATATATGAGTCATATGCTCCTCTTCCTTCTGTTTTGGCGGGTTTCATTGGTGGATTCCTTTGTCCTGATAAGAGGTCAAAGGGTCTATCGCTTGGATGGGGTCGTGTGCTAGAGGGCCTGGTGGTCCATAGGACGAGATATGCATGGGGCATGTGCATGCTTGCCCAGTTATATCATGATTTGCATTGGGTAGTATATCTCGGCGGCAGTAGTTTATCTGCAGGGGCTACCCTTCTCCAGGTATGGGCCTGGGAGCATATTGCTGTTACGCGTCCCGTACCAGTGTTGGCCAGACCAGCGACGAGGCCATATGTATTTCGATATAGAGGCAGGCCTACCCAGCATATGATGGGTAAGCTTGAGTATTGGAGATGGATCGTTGATGATATAGAGGCAGTGACCTGGCATCCGTACCTAGACTGTGATGCCTGGGACGACGATGATATTGAGTTGGGGTTCTTGTCCGATTCTATGTATTTGATCGGGAAGAGCCCCAGGGTTTTGGAGCGGTTCCTGTTTCGTCGTGTGTACAGACAGTATGGTATTGTGCAGTGCATGCCATTGGGTGTAGCACATTATGGACGGAAACGGATTGATGTTCCTGATTGGGGTCCCAGCTTGCCTTACGGGGCACTTGTTGAGGGTTACCATGCTCTACAGCCATCAGCATGGGATGTTCGGCGGGATATTGTCGAGGCGCCTATTACTCCTGAGTATGGAGAGTATCTGGCTCTACATCCTCCTCCACATATCACTATTCCAGATGAGCCAGCACCTGTACCAGCAGCAGCACCAGCAGTAGCACCAGCAGCACCAGCAGTAGCACCAGCAGGGGGTGTTCAGGTTGGTCAAAGATGGGGTAGAGAGGAGGATGTTGATGTGGATGTGGAGAGCAGCTCAGAGACCGATAGTGATGAGAGCTCTGATAGCAGTGATGATAGCAATGATGATGATGGCGGAGATGGGAGGGGTCCGAGCGTAGCAGTTTCATCAGAGCCATCCTCCAGTGCACCTCGTAAGAGGCAGGCTATTATGTCTTCATTGACAGATCCCTCAGAGGTGGCAGGCTTACAGGTGTAGGGGTTATTAGCTCAGACTCAGGCTCAGACGTAGGCACAGCTAGCCACTGCTCAGACCCAGATTACATCACTGATTAGTGAGAGAGATGGGGCATTACAGGTAGCAGCAACTACACAGGCTCAGGTGACAGGATTATGAGCACAGTTGTCCACCGCCCAGGCATAGATCACGGCCTTGACTGCAGAGCGGGATACCATTAGACGGATAGCTGAGACAGCACAGGTGACTGCAGAGAGGTTACAGAGAGTGGCAGATGGGACCTCTGTAGCGGATTATATGTGTGAGGCCATGCGAGCCGGTGCTGAGATTGAGTTCTATCGGAGCCGCTACCATGAGCTATGCCCCCCAGAGCAGAGAGTCAGCTATGCACAGTCGCGCTCAGAGAGGACTCGGTCGAGGATAGTGAGCAGAGGTGTGACATAGCCTCTGCCGAGAGATCCGAGAGACCCTGGGACGTCTGGTGGTGGTGCTGATACTGGTGCAAGACCTGCTCCTTCTAGTGGGAGTACTACTTGAGATTATATGTGTACCCATTGAGAGATTGATACAACCATTTTTGACATGATGTTATTTTCATTATTTTCAGACTTCATTGTATACTTGACACTTGATGAGATATATTTGTGTAGCGGTTCGTTTGATTTATGATACGATTTTACATTATTTATGTGATGGATGCATTGATTTTATGATGTATTGATGTGATGGATGCGAAATGATATTGATGATGTATTTCTTTTCTTAATGAGATGTAATGTATGATAGATAAAATGTGATGGATGATGCATGGAAAATGTAATAAATACAAATGTGAATATGTGAAATGAATTGTAAAATGTGATATGTGATAAATGGATGACGGATAAATGAAATGTAAAATGTAATGATGTATGTAAATGAAATGTGATAAATGAATATGTAATATGTGATAAGTGGATGATGAATAATGAGATGTGAATAGAATGATATGCGATGAAATGTGATTTAATTGTAATGATAAATGAGTAGATGATTTTTTATGAATGATGAGATGTAAATGTAAATGAAATGTAATGATGTATGATAGTGTAAAATGAAATGTAATGAAATGGAATGACTGATGAAATGAAATGGAATGATGTATGTAAATGAAAATGAAATGTAATGATGTATGAAAAATGAGATGGAATGCAAATGAAATGGAATGACTGATGAAATGTAAATGTAAATGAATGTATGTAAATGAAATGTATGATGAATATGTGATGATGTAAGTGTAAATGATGTATGGATAAATGAAATGTAATGATGTATGTGAATGAAAATGAAATGTAATGATGTATGAAAAATGAGATGGAATGCAAATGAAATGGAATGACTGATGAAATGTAAATGTAAATGAATGTATGTAAATGAAATGTATGATGAATATGTGATGATGTAAGTGTAAATGATGTATGGATAAATGAATGGTGTAACATAACATGTATATGATGTCATGAAATGCAATTTTATTGTGAATTTATGATGAGATGAAGATATGATCCTATGTGCATGTGTCAAGTATACTCAGTCTTTAGTAAGGAAAGATAACATCATTTGCGATTGAATCATTGGAACTTGTGTCGCCAGTACTCTGCAGATGTATTATTATGAATGCAATCTATGTTAACCATGCAAATGCCTATTTTATTAATGCAAATCTAAGTGTCACTTCAATAATCATTTTATTCTGCTTTGTATCATCACTGAGCTTTTAAAAATGTTGAAAGCGAATACAAGCATCAATGATATGAGATAGACCAATGATGACCTGAGTATTTCTTTCATGATTTTTGATATTGCAAGAGAACACAAGCATCATGGTATAAGATAGACCAATGATGACCTGAGCATTTCTTGCGTAAACAAACAAGAATTAATCATTTTCTTAAGTGAATTTGAATGTCATCCATGATACTTGGTAGAGCATTTCCCACGACAATTCACAAAACAATAATGATTAATTCACAAATAGTAAACTAAGAAAAGGTATCATTCTTCTTCCTTACTTCTCTAGTTCAATACATCATTGAGTTGCTCCAAAGAAATGATAATCAAATGATAAAAAGCACAACAGTTCAAATTCTACTTAATGTATTTTCAAATCATTATTTCAGATTAGATCATCAGTGTTGAGATGTGTGTGTTGATGTGTGCATGATTTTTCCAAACGTTTGACCAAATGATGTGATCTAAAGACCTATCCTAGGGGTCTCGGGGACTGATCAAAGATTAGTCTTGCCTACATTATATACGCAGAGACCATGTAGTTCGACTGACACAGACTCTACCTTTGACTGATGTAGACTCTATTTTTATTTTCTGATGTTTTTGGATTTTGGATTTTGTGATGTTTTTGGATTTTGATGGATTTTCTGATGTTTTTGGATTTTGATGGATTTTCTGATGTTTTTGGATTTTGAATTTTCTGATGTTTTTGGATTTTGATGGGTTGCCACTTGAGGTTGTCGTGTTTGACTGCCCTTCCATGCAAGCTGAAAGTCTACTTGTACCAGATAACATTAGGATGTTGCCCCCAAGTTAGGGTAAAACTTGGTATCCTTGCTATGATATGGATAGTGATAATCCCAAATGATAGATGGAAATGATATGAAAGGAAACAATCGTAACAACACTGTACCCAATAGATAGAGGAGTTTGGTGAAAATCACAAGTAACGCCTGTTTTCCAGGTTTTCATCACTTTTATTGTGTCCTCTTTCTTTTTCTTCTTTTTTTTTTTGTTTATTTCTCTCTTTTTCTGTTATCATGACGCCTGTTTGCCAGGTTTTCATCGAGACAACTTTATTGACCGTGCACTAGATATCCTCAAGTGTAGAATCGTCGGAGATGAATGTTGTTCATGGGCTCCTCCAACATGTCTCCCTCTGGTGTAGACAGTCGATATGCTCCTGATCCATAGACTGATATGATGGCATAAGGTCCTATCCAGTTAGGTTCAAACTTTCCCTTCTTTTCTCTGTCTGCTTGATTTCTAGGGTTTTCCCGTAGGACCAAGTCTCCAATCTGGAAGACTCTAGGTTTAACCCTATGATTATAGTTTCTAGACATCCTTTGTTGATAGGTTATCAAATGATTAACAGCTTGTTGTCGACGTTCATCAAGTAGCTCTAATTCCTGAAGTCTAGAGACCCTATAATCTTCATCTGAAATGAGTCCCTTTAGTGAGACTCGAAGGGATGGAATTTCTACCTCAATAGGTAATATTGCTTCTGATCCATAGATAAGAGCATATGGTGTAGCTCCTGTTGGTGTTCTGATGCTTGTCCTGTAAGCCCAAAGAGCAGGGTTAAGCTGAACATGCCAATCACGTCCCACTTCATTTACAGTCTTCTTGGGAATTTTGAGGATTGTTTTATTTGAAGCTTCTACCTGTCCATTACCTTGAGGGTAATACGGGGTTGAAAAGCGATGTTGGATGTGGAACTTTTCACATAGTTCTTAGACGTCTTGGTTCTTGAAAGTCCTGCCATTATCTGTGATGATTGACTGGGGTATACCATATCTACAAATGAGATAATTAAGAATGAAAGATGATATTTTCTTTCCAGTGATTGTGGTTAAGGGAACTGCCTCCACCCATTTTGTAAAATATTTGGTTGCTATGATAATGAACTTGTGTCCATTAGATGAAGATGGGTGAATTTTCCCTACCAGGTCTAATCCCCAGTGACATAAAGGCCATGTAGTTGCAAATGGATGCAACTCCTATGCTGGTGCATGTATAAGATTGCCATGGATCTGGCATTTTGAACATCTTTTGACAAACTAATAAGATTCTTGTTCCATGTGTGGCCAGTAATACCCCAAACGAAGGAGATTCTTGGCTAAAGATAATCCACTTGAATGTGTTCCACAAATTCCTTCATGGACCTCATGTAAAGCGGAAGCGGATTCGTCATGTTCTAAACAATGTAAAAGAGTACCATCTAGGCCTCGACGATAAAGGGTATCAGCAATAATGGTATGTTTGGTGGATTGGCGTATGAAGTTGCGCTTTTGGTTGTGAGAAAGATCTGGTGGTAAGATATTATCTTTCAGATAAGTATAAATTTCTCCATAAATGGAGGATTGGGCACTATCCAAAAGGCTTATGGTTTGGGGTTTGGGATTTGCGTATGCAGGGTTTGATACTTGTTCTACAATAAATCGATAACGATCTTGCGTTTCAGGCATTTGTAGAAGAGATGCTATTGTGGCCATGGCATCTGCTGCTTTGTTCTCTAATCTTGGTATCTGCTCAAATTTGATTTCTATGAAGTATTTTCTCAGATATCCACCGTACTTCGTACAAAAATCAGCAGGCTCAGTCCTATTTGATAATCATCGTTGACTTGATAGATGATTAATCGAGTTCCATACACCCGTGAAGTTCTCATGGATTTTCCATTCACAGCCACTTTTAATTCCAAGGATCAAAGCTTCATATTCTCGCCACATTGTTAGTGCAACGGAAGGTGCTCGTATGATCGCGGATTGTGTGCCCAAGAGGTGTGACAAATAGAATTCCCGCCCTCGATCCATGTTGTGTGTAGGATCCATCAAGTAGCTGCCAGTGGTTGTGTTGTTATATTGAGGATATCTGCATCAGGAAATTCCATGTCATATGATGACTGTCAGATAATGGAGTTTCTGCTAATTGATAGGCGATGGCTTGTCCTTTGATAGCTCGCCTTTCCACATACTGAATATCAAACTCACTGAGGAGCATGACCCACTTTGCCAACCTTCCTGTTAAAGCTGCTTTGCTCAGTAAATAATTGAGAGGATCAATTTTTGCAACAAGCTTGATAGTGTGAGTAAGCATATAGTGTCACAATTTTTGTGTTGCAAATACTACTGCTAAGCATGATTTTTCAATGAAGGTGTAGTTTACTTCATGTCCATTGAGTGTCCTGCTGATATAGTATATAGCTTGTTCCTTTCCCTCTTTATCCTCTTGTGCTAGCAAGGCTCCTAAAGAAATATCTGTTGTTGCAATATATAACAATAATGGCTTGTCTTCACTGGGTGGTACCAAGATTGGTGGCGTCATCAGATAATGCTTGATTTGATTGAAGGTACTCTCACACTATTCATCCCATTTGAAAGGCACATTTTTATGCAAGAGATGGTTGAACGGATGACA
>VDFB02025307.1:0-35019 GCA_007258455.2 Sequoia sempervirens
AGAACCAAACACGAGAGATGGTCCCAAGACCAGCAAACAAGAATGTGATAGGAACTAAATGGGTTTTCAGACGAAAAAAAATTGAATGAGGATGGAAAATTTGTTAGAAACAAGGCTAGGTTCATGTGTAAGGTCTATCACAAGTGGAAGGGATATATTTTGAAGAGACTTTTGCTCTAGTGGCAATAATGGAAGCCATTAGGATGTTTTTGGCTCTTTTATCTCATAAAGTCTTCAAGGTGTATCAGATGGATGTCAAGTCTACATTTTTGAATTGTGAGTTATAAGAAGAGGTTTACATTGAACAACTAGAAAAAAATTAGTTATCAAAAGATGTTGATATGGTTTGTAAGTTGAAGAAGGCATTGTATGGGCTCAAATAGGCTCCTAGATCTTGGTATGCAAGATTGGACAAGTACTTATTGTAGCAGGGATTCAAAAATGGTACTAAAAACATCAATCTTTACTTCAAGGTTGAGGGAGATAAAATCCCAATTGTGGTTGTGTATATTGATGACATAAGATCTTTGGAGTAAATGAGGAAATTATGTGTAAAAGGTTTGCAAGGGAGATGCAAAATGAGTTTGAATTGTCAACGTTTGGGGTGATGAATTATTCCTTGGACTACAAATCAATCAATTTGATAAAGGTATATTCATCTCATAATCAAAGTATGTCAAAGAAATGATAAAGAAGTTTAGAATGGAGGACTCTAAACCAGTATGTACTCTCATGGTTATTAGTTGTAAGTTGAGAAAAAATTATGAATCTCCTAAGACAAATTAGAGCAATTATAGATCCATGATGATGGATTGCTATATCTAACTACTACTAGACCAAATATCATGCATGTAGTATGTCTTGTGGAAAAATTTCAAAAAGATCCTAAAGAATCACATGTGGTAGCAGTCAAAAGGATATTTAGATATTTGAAGAGCACTCTGGAATATGGTCTATGGTATTCTAAGGACAATGATTTCTCTTTGAGTGCTTATATATATGTAGATTGGGAAAGTTGTGCAAATGATAGAAGAAGTAAAAGTGGAGGCAATTTCTTTCTTGGAAATAGATTGGTTTCTTGGTTAATTAAGAAGTAGGATTTAATGTCATTATCTACTATAGAGGCAAAATATATTATTGTTGCATCATGTGGCACACAAGTGTTGTAGATGAAGCAAACATTGAAAGATATCAAAGTATCATATGATGAACCTATTTCTATCTTGTGTGATAATACAAGTGATAACAATATTTTTAAAAAATTGGTAATGCATTAAAAAAAAAAAGCATGTCTCTATCCAGTCACTTTCTAAGAGAGAAAGTTGTTGAGAATGAAATGAAGTTGAAGTATGTGCCTACAAAGGATCAATTAGCAAACATTTTCACAAAGGCTCTTTCAAAATATACATTTGAGTATCTTGGGCAGAAGCTAGGTGTTATTACCCCTCCTTTCAACTAGGTTCATAAGTTAGTAAATCTGTCTAGCTGAGCTATTCAAGATACATTCTTGGTCCTGGACTGATAGAGGCTACCTCTCAAGGGGAGTAGGTAGTGGTTTTCTTTGGTTGGTATAGTAAAGGGTAGTATATCTTGTGCCCCTAAGAGAGAGCAGTAGAGAGTGAGAAGTGGAGAGAAAGTAAATGGGAGAGAAGGTAGTTTGCAGGTGTTGCCTAAAGAGAAGTTTTCAAGTGTTTCCCTTTGTCATTGATGTCAAAGTTGGAAAGAGTGATGTTTGAAAAACATAGAGAAAAGGGGAGAAGTCTAAAAACCAAAGGTAAAGGGGGAGAGAGCGAAATATGGAAAAAGAAATAAGCCTAAAATGTAAGAAATGCTCCAGTAAGGGGGAGTGTTGCTTGAGTGTTGCTTGATGTAGAGTTACTTTTGTTGTTGATGGTTTTTCAAAGCTGGTGAATTTCCATCAATGAAAAAGGGGGATATTGTTGCACTATGTTGTCATTGGTGTTTTCATTGATGTCAACCTCTAGTGTGGTCATGTTGAGAAGGAGTTGTGGTTTTGAGAAAGTGTTGCAAATGTAGCAAGTTCACTTGGATTCCAAGTGCTCTTGAGAAAATTTAAATAAAGAGTGTACAAGGTGACAAAGGTGTGTTTTGTGTTATGCTTCACATTTATTCATGTTTGAATATATTCTTGTGTAGTTTGGTGAGACGATTAGAGGTGTTTAGAGGTGCTATATCCTTGTGTAGTTTGGTGAAACGATTAGAGGTGTTTAGAGGTGTTTAGAAGTGTGAATGTGGTTGGTTGTAAGTGTTAATATAGGTTTGGTCAACCTGACATGTTAGCACTAATTATGGAGGAAGTTAATTTTTTATGAAAGCATGGTGTAGCGTGTTGGGGTAGATTTGGGTCTTGGTTAACCCTTGATGTGGTTTTCCTTCACTTCTTTCTATCACAAAAGTTTTTGATGTCGACCTATTTGGTGGTTGCAAGTTTGAGGTACATATGTTTCATTGAGGCTGACTTGGAGAAGGTTTTTGAGGTTGCGAATGATATATATACAAGGTCAATTATTGGAGAAGTGTGTGGTATGATGTTTGGTGCAAAATTATGTGAATGTAAGTGTGTGTTGAGATGTTAGTATGATAATGAATGCTTATGATTATCAGAAGTAGTGAGTAGAAGGTGTCTACATTTCAGAGTGCCTAAAGTTGTTGGAGGTAGTGATCTGAAGGTTGTGAATGGTGTAGATTTGTTGTGGTGGATTTTCCTATTGCTCTGAGGTAGTGAAACTCCTTGTAATATTCTTCTTCTATTCTCTTCTATTCCAAACAATGAGTCCTTTGGGAAATGAGCCTTTCTTCTTTTTAGGCAATAAGCCCTTTCAACAGTGAGCCTTTTATATTTAGTGTTGTTCATATATATGTGAGTTAATCCTCACTATGGTTTTTCTCTAATTAGGGATTTCCACGTAAATCTATTGTTCTATTATGTATGGTTGTGAATGTGTTTATGTTTCATTTTCATGTGTTTACATTCATTTTGATGCTTAATAAAGGTTTGATGGTTAATGAGGGTTTGAAGGTTTTAATGTACAACTAATTCACCCCCCCTCTCAGTTGTCCTATGCGTCTAAATAAATATTCCAAACTTTGAGGGTTTTAATAAATTAAGTAATTATTTTTATCTTTGTGCCAAAATAATTAGTAACTTCTAGGGAAAAAAAATAAAGTACAAGTTCAAGGGAACCACACCAAGATCTAATATCACCTTTGGATGGGTTAACATATCAACTATGGACTCAATACATATATAAAAGGAAGAAAAGGTGAAACCATAGAGCTTCACCCTAGGATTTCAATGATTTATTTCCCACAACATTTCATTTAAGATTTGAGGAGCAAATGGGATTTGATGGATTCGAACAAGATATAGGACTAGATTACAACCTGAGAGGTGATTCAACCTACCCTTGACCAAACTTGGAATGGATTTGGGAATGAAATGAAATTATTTAACTGGGATAATGATGCAAATGACTATTTTGATGCAAAAACAACAAAATTGGAAACTCGAAGTCAAATCTTGACAGCAGATATGGAAACAAAAGAGTATTGTGCACCTATGGTTCAAATTTGAGCCTAATTTTGGAGGGCGTTGTTTCCAATGGTGACTATATTCTTGTTGACCAATTTTAGGTTTTTTTCGCAATCCTCTAGAGCTAAATCCAAGATTTCTTTTCCTTTGTATCACACTATTGGATCTTCATCGGTTGTTGATATAAGTGAGTTTTCTTATGTTGTCAAGATGTAGGGTTTGAATGCCACAATGAATAATTGACCTTCAAACTTCTCCCAATATTCTTCAAATATGAAACCTACACATTCAAAGAGAGAGGAAGGGTTGTGTTGTATAGGGGCTTTGCTAAGTCAAACCCCATGTTGGTGTTTCCACCTCCACAATGACAAAGTTGATGAAAGAGAGATTATCCTTTGACAAATAGAGGCTAAATGAAAAATGAATGATGAATCAACATTGGACTACAACTCACCACTCAAAAATGGTTCCTTGAAGGACTAAATTCATGCACATCTCCTCAAGGCTTGATTGTTGTTTGGCTTGATTTTCTTTGAAGGTCTACAAGGGTTAGATCTCACAAACTAAATGATAACATAAACATGAATGGACTTACATGAAAACATGATGAATGTTTGACATGATGCTTGACTAAAAATAATGCTACAATAATTCTCATAAATTTGATCTTGATTACCTTTGGTGAATCTATTTCTTAAACAAGTAGTAAGCATTCCTACGGAAAGCAACAACAAGAGGTTTTTGATTATGGAAAAAAAAAAATTTAAAGGAGGCAACAACAAGAGGTTGACCATGATACTACACCAACTTTTTTCACCAAATAGAAGAATGGCCAAAGCTAAACCCATGTCGAAGAGACACATCCTTCTAGCTAAAGAATTTATTAACTTGTTGCCAAGCCTTCTATATGAATTGGAGAGGAGATGAATCTTTTAAATGAAAGAATGGAGCATGAAGGATTTTATCAATCCATCTAACAGCCTACCATTTCCCCTTGGTAGTAGCAAGAATAATGCAGTTATGAATTGTACCGTAGAAAAAAGGAAACTTGCTTGATTTGGGGAACAATTGATGATAAATTGGACTTAATGAGGCCTTGATTTAGTGTTGCGAGGTGTCTTACACATCCAAACTAGGTCTTGGACCCTTGTAAACTAAATAAAATACATCTAACAATATCTTGTAAAGGTGTTGTAAAGTGTTGTAAATGACTTTCACACCTCTCTAGACTTAATAAACCCATTTTCCCTTAATTCAACATTATAAAATGTATTTAATAGCACTATTATACTAATCTATAAGGCTTGTAAACTAAGCTTAACTTTAACCTAGTGTTGTAATATGTTTTACACATTCACATTAGATCTTGTGCCTTTCTAGGTTGTGTGGACCTCATTTTAGTGTTGTAAAGTGTATTTAATCACACTTTCACATTGAATTTTGTGTCCCAAGCCCTAATTGACCTTTACATCATCATTAATAAGCCCCTATGACCCCATATTGTGCATCCCAATGCATAAATTGATAAAATAACTGACTAAGTCATCATATAAACCTAATTTTCTTATCTCCCAACAACCCGGCTAGCAAATGGGCCCCATTTGGGCCATTTTTGACTTTTGAGTGGGAAAAATTAGGTTTTAAGTTTAATTTTTCTTCATGTCGGCCTTAGGGATCCAATTTACAAGCTAATAAGGTGAATTACCTATAAAATCAAGTCTATAAACCCTAATTGACAATCTCTGAACTCATTTCACAACTCATTCATCATTTTTCTTCCACTTCAAGTCAAGCAAGTTAGGGTTTTATCACTCTAAGTCATCAAGAAATCTTTCGAAGAAATTCAAGCATAGAATCTTCCTCCATTTCTGCAGAAATTCAAGATTAAACATCATGGAAAAGTAATAAATCCATTGTTTCATGCTTCATTGCATTCTTCCATCATTTTGGTTTGATTACCTACAAAGGGGTTTGACCAATGCAAACCCCCATGCCCTAACATCCAACATCTCTCCTTCTCTTCTTGTGTGTTTGCAAATTTAGGCATCTTGGAGGCTTCGAAATCATTGGAGATCAAGTTGAAAAGTTGTTGAATACATCTCCTTGTTGAATAAGGAAAAATATCAACAAAAAGTCATTTTCAAGTTCAAAAATCAGACTTTCAAAAGCGGACACCTATCAGGAACCGAAGAGTAGACCGAGGGTTTCAATTTCCACCTTTGGATTTTCAAAAATTCAAAAGTGGACCGATTCACCATGGATGGTGAATGAGTCCTACTACTAGGCTTGATTTTGGTTTTCTGCATTTCTGGATGCCCATTTGTCTGAAACAGGCTCTGGAACAGTTTCCCAGATCTGGGACTAATTCGCCCAGAATGGCGAATGAGTCCCTCCAGGCCTCAAAATTAGAATTAGCAACATTTCAAAAGTCATTTCCAGTCTCCAACAAGATTTTAGGTACACACATTCAGTTTCATCCATTTATGTTACAGTTTGCATTCATTTCTAGGTGTTTTTGCATATCACAATGTGTTTTACAACAAGTTGCATTTCAATAGTTTTCACTTAATTATTAATAGATTTTATCACTTATTTGCATTTATTTTATCTCATCTAGGGACATTTCATTCGTATTTCCATTATACTTGCATTATTTTTAGTGAACCACCTAGATTTTGGTGTGGGGTCTATCTTTCCTTTAGGTGAAAGACCCTAATTGAGCAAAAGAGTCATAACATTTCACACCCTTAAAATATTTGGTTCATGAACCAACTGTTTCTATGTTTCATCTCCAAACATTTAACTCTAACAATCCATTTGTTAGCTAAACAAATCCCTTGTGTCTTGGGGTCTAAGAGGCCAAGACCACCTTTAACTTTGGGTTGAATGCAATGAAACTAGGTAGTAGGTTTATATCTAGCTTTTCCTTCCCAACTTGACCACAATAATTGGTGAATGACTTTATTAAGATCTTCATAACCTTTCTTTGAAGGCATCCAAAAAGAAGAGTAGTATATATGAGATGCAAGAAAAACCTAATTCACCACTTGAATCTTACCAAAAAGAGACAAAAATTTATTTCCCCAAGTCCAAAGTTTATTTTTTAACTTGATTAGGAACTAATTCCACATATCAAAAAGGGTGACTCCCAACCCAAAAGGAATACCAAAATACCAAGTGATTTGTCCATGTTTGATATGTTTTCATTCCTTAGGAATCCAAGGTGGCACCAGATCAAGATAAACCATAAGAAATTCAATCTTATGGTGAGCTAATTTTAAACTAGAAGTAGCACAATATAAATTTAAAGCCCTTAAAAAATTATTAATTTCTTTATTTGATTTTTTGAAGAAAAAGAATTTGTCATCAGCAAAAAGTGAATTAATCATGATTGCATTAAAGGGAATGGAGATTCCATTTATCAAGTTCATTTGATTATATTTTTGCAAGAGATAGTTAAGAGCAATTGAAGTGATAACATAAAGGAATGTAGCAAGCAGACACCCCTACCGAATAGAACGTTGCAAGGGGAAAGTATCAGTCAAGGGGTTGTTAATAACCAACTGTGCATTGGCATGTTTGAATAGAATTTGAATGTGTTTAAAAATATTGGGTCCAAAACCAAACCACTAAAGCATCTTCAGAGTAAAGCTCTAGCACATTCTATTGTAAGCTTTATCAAATTCCAACTTTACCAGCAGTGCATTTTGTCTTGATTGTTAGGCCCATTCACTAGTTTCCCAAAGCTAAAATTAAGTTATCAAGTATATAAATCTACCCCCTAGAAATCTAGTTTGTTCAAGTTTGACAATCCCTTTAACCATTGGCTTTATCCTCATAGCTAAGGCTTTGGCAATGAATTTGTAAGTATTAAGTAGCCTAATAGGACACCAACCTGAAATAAAATCTTCATTTTTTCCCTTTGGAAGAATCTTAATCATTCCTTTGTTAATAGTAGCCCTAAAGAACCATGTTCCAAAGCTTCCAAATATAATAGGTAGAAATCCTCCTTAATGTGTGGCCACATTAATTGGTAAATTTCAACTAAGAGCCCATCAAACCCAAGACTTTTGTTGGGAGCCATTCAAAACACATGTTCAAGATCTTCAATTGATAGCTCCTGATCTAAAAATTGACTATATTCAAAATCCACCTTAATGGGAATGTGCTCTTTAATTGTCTCTTCTAAAATACTTTGGATATCTTGCCAATGATTATCTTCTCTGAAACTATTCACATTGAAATTTTGAAACAAAGATTTCAGCTCTTCAAACTTTTTATGAAGGTGTCCATTTTCATCTAGAATAACTCCAATATATAATCCTTATGTTTATAGTTTAAAAATTTAAATAAATACTTGGAGCCTTTGTTACCTTCTTTAATCCAATGCAATCTAGCTCTAATTTTACCTCCTTGACCTTTATAAATATTGAGTATATGGATTTGGGCCTCAATAGAGGCTATAGAAGTTTGTATGTTGATATTATTAGGATTGGAAGTCAACAATTTTTTTATGTATTTCAGCTTCCCCTATCGAGATTTTTCTTTATGTTTCCTTTTCAAGCAAGTATTTTACCAAAGGAGTGTAAGAACTCAACACATTGCAAAATAGCAAAGTGCCACCATTCTCTATAAGATTCCCCTTCTTTTGGTTTATGCATAGAGTTCCAAACACCTACAAAAGCAACACCACAAGAGGGACTTTTTAGGAGATAAGTATTAAGCTTATAGGTAAATTATACTCTAGATGGCTAGCTTCAGACCCAAAAATAAAGCAAAGGATGGGAAAATGATCAGAAAGTGTAGTAGTGTAATCAACTTTAACTTGAATGTCAAAAGCTTCTTGCACTAACTTCAGATTAGGAGACACATATAACCTATTAGCCATGTTAATTTTTGTATCATCTCCAAATCTACAGTTAGACCAGGTATACCAGTTATAGACATGACATGAGTAATTATTGTGAATATGATCTATCACCCCAACATTGTTATGATAATTCACGCATTTATCAAATTCTTCACTACTTAAGTTAACATGACTACTCCAACTTTGATCTCTGGAGTATTCAACCATATTAAATTTACCTCCAACAACCCAAGCTGCATTAGGTAAATTATTGGCCATCCAATCTCAAAGTAAACACCTTTCCATTGTATTATTAGGAGCATAAACTGAACAAAAACCAATTGGTTGTCCATTGATAAACGCCAAGAGAAATGGAATGATTAGAATGATTGGAATCTTTTGTAATAGCTGAAGGGAATCTTGATCTTTGCCTCCCAGCAGGAGGAGGAGACAAAGAAGTGTTGTCAAGAGGCCTAAAAGAGGAATGAGAACTTACAAAGGGGTAGCTTTGAGAGGCCAAATGACTATTTTGAACCACAATAGACTCAAAAGGATCTTTTCTCTTCCTAACAAGTCTCCAGCCATCTGACATCACAATGTCTTTATAAGTAGAAGTGGACATCATATAGGCATTATTAGTGTTACTTTGTCCAAACGAAGGAAGATCAACCTACTTTTGAGAAAGAGTAATTTTTGAAGGTATTAATTGTTGGGGAAAAGTTTGCAAATATTATGTGTTGAGTATAGTAGGAACTTGTGGCTGAATAGTTTTATTAAGTCTAGTAGGACAATCTCTTATCAAATTACCATCTTATCGATAATAGAAACAAGTATTAGGATTGTTTAAATAGACTAGAGGCTAATAAAACTCAAACCCTGGACCAATTAGCTTATTATTCTCAAGAATTTGATTATTTAAATTCATCTCAACACAATCTCTAGGATGAACCCTTAAGCTGGAAAATTTATCTGAGTTTTTTTTGCACCAAATAACTCTTCTTGAGTTGTGAAATAATATCTCTTAGAAATGGTCTAAAAGTAATGTTTAAAAATGGCAACTCAACCCACATAGGATAGGAGGATTTAAAGGGCCCTTTAGGGTGGAAATCAAGAGTCTGGGCTTGCAAATAACAAACTTAGCCACAAATGACCCATGGACCCCATATTGCAACATAGCCTAAGCATGTTCATTAGTTTTGAACTTACAAGACACATAACCCTTGGCAAGTCCTCTCAGGGCCTCAATTTCCCAACCCCTGTTTTCCCAAAGAAATTTGGCCCATTTGTAAAAGTCTATTTTAGATGGTATGCCTCTTTTAAAAAAAATAATGTCACAGTCATCAATGCAGTCAATCACTTCATCAGGAAACATAAATTCTATAGTTTTACCTATATCCTCATTGCATTCCATTGAGTGATCCACTCTGTTAGCCTTATCTTCTTTGCTTGGGATTGCAGGGTGATGAAGGGTTTCTTCATTTATTTCTCCATTATCAAGGGTTCCATTAGAGTTTTCCATTCCATTCTCATAACCCTTTGAAAGACTTCTATTCATTTCCTCCAGATGAGATTTGTCCAGCTCACCTTTGTTTTAATCCTCACCAACATATTGAGCCTCCAACTTCAATCTCATCTTCCCTAATGTTTGCATCCCAAGACCAACTAAAATTAGTGTTTGATGGCTAGGAATTACTAAGCAGAAGGGGTTCCAACGCAACAACCTCTAACCCCTCGCACCTATTCCTCCTCGCGTCCACTCTATTCAGAAATGTCCTTCAACATGTTTAAAATTCCTAATTGAATCGAGTCCTCCTTTGCAACTCTTCTTTCAAATATTATTGTGTCTTATTTAACGATGATAGGGGAAAACCCCCAATTGTCGCCCATGATCCAATTGTTGTTTACTCCTTGTGCACCTGACCCCAATAACCGTTTACATTTTAGTCATTACATTGTTTTAATTATGCCAATAAAAATTTACAAATTACACCAATATATGTTCACTACTAAATGTGTAGTTGACCAAAAAAAATAAAACACATTGAAAACTATTGTAAACACCTTTTTAACTATTGAAAACACCTTAAATTTTGTGGGTTTTTATTGGTTGTCTAATGAACAGGTATTGGTGAAGTGGTAAAGATGTAGGGGATAGAGGTTTAAAAACACCCTTTTTGAGCACCTTTCGCTTTACGGGTTCTACAAGGTGCATTTTAAATACCCAGAAGCCAAATTTTTCTTTTTAAGGTCCTAACTCGCTTACGAAGAAGCCCAAAAAAAAAATGAATTTATCAAACTTATTTTGCACTCTGCACGAATGCACGAAGTTAGACCTGGCGGCTACTAGTACGTTTCCCCTAGTCTGTGGATTTGTTGGGATCCCGACGCTCTATTAGGGTTCATTATCAAGTTAGGGTTCTTTCATTGCTGCTCAGTGAATAGTAGCTTTTCAAAGTTTATGTATTGTGTGATATGTCTATTTGCTATCATAAACGATGAAAAGCTACTACAACCTATAAACAATGAAATTGAGTGATAATTTAGCGAACTTAGTAAAATTTAGAAACCAAGTTATGTCTTTGTGGTGATTAGAATCATCTAAAAATTGAATATGAAATTAAAGGATCATTTAAGAATATTTATTGTGAATAGCAAGGTGAGATATCCAATTGTAACAATATGTAGTGGGATCTATAATGACTAGAAATCTCTAAACAAACAAAGTGAAAGAAAAATATTTTTGGTTGATGAAAGATTTCTCACACCTTGGGATGCTCATATAACACATATTGACCTATAATCCTTTGCCAATTGGATCTATGTACCCTATTTTTATAATATATGATGGTATATCATTGGTCCATTAATTTATATAAGGGAGAGGGGCCCATAATGGAGCAGGGTCCAATAGTGGGGATAGAAGTAGTCCACAATGGACCCCATAGTGGAGCACTTTAATATCCAATTGCAAAACACTTTTTATCCATCAAGTACACAAAGTGACAAATCATGTGATGCCACATCAGCACACCAGTAAAACATGACTTAGTGCACCACTATCGGTCTCACTTTTTTTTGGGCCTTTTTGGATACCTCAACAAAAAGCATGTTGATGTGGCATCATATTTGATGAAGTGGCCCTAAAACGAAATATAGAAGCACACTAGTTGCCAAATAAACTGTTGTAAGAATTGGGAGTGATTTGAAATTTTCACATAGGATTTTGAGAAACATGAAGTTAGGGTGCTCCACTATGGGCCACTCTCCCCTATGTGTGTCTTCAAAATTACATGATTATATTGCTTTTTAAGATATAATTACTTCCAACATTATTTTCATGAAGCTTAAATGATTATGCACTTGATTAGTTTTATTCTTTACCTTGTGTTTATATTTCTTCTTGCTTATCCAATGTTATTGTAGATCATTTCTAGCACAAAATTGAGCACTTAACACAATGTAAACAAGAAGAAATTGAAACAATTAAAAAGTAAGCACTTTAATTTAGAATTATGATAGTTAAAAGGAGTTTCTAACTATTAAAGAATGATCTTTAAAGTTTATTTTATCAATTTACTTTGCCTCCAATGGTCAAAGAAAAATTTAATTTTAATACTCATAATTTATTTTTGAAGTTGTATGTTAATGAATGTCAATGTGATTGTGCCTTCTTAGAAACAATGTATACAATATAGTGTCACTTGTACTTCTCATTCAGGTATGAGTTGTAATCAAAGTTGAGTTTAACAAATACAATCAATGAAGATGGATCTAATGTCTTTTTCTTTGTATGGATAATCATAGATGAAAGTAATAGAATAATAGTATTATTATCTTTTTTTATCTTACTATAAATTGCAAGGGTGGAGCTTGTGAATTCTAGAATATTAGACTACTCTTAAGGTGGGGTAGTTATGTATTTGAAGATTTTATAGTAATTTATATTTATATACTATGTACATATATTATATATAAATACACAAATATATAACTAATATACATATTTTATACATTTATATGTATAAATGTATGTATATTTAAAAATAATCTTAAAACTAATGAAATTATTTGATTCTCAATAAAAATTACAAAATGTCAATTTTTAATAAATAACTCTATAAAAGACATAGTTGAATTTAAAATATGGGTTATATATATAAAATAGTTGATTGACTTTCAATAAAATTATAAGAAATCATTTTTTATCAAATAATTTCATAAAAATGAAAGTTGAATTCAAAAGAATTATAAGAAATCAATTCTTACCAAATAACTCTATAATGAAATAAGATTAAATTCAAAACTTAAATAAAATGGTCAAAATGACTATACATTATACCTAAAAAATCAATTCTTATCAAATAATTTTGTTAAAAAATAATATTAAAATCAAAATTTAAATGAAATTGTCATACACCATGTTAAATAATCAATTCTTACCAAAATAATTCTATAAGATTAAATTCAAGCTTTCCATGAATATAATTCATAGTTTGGTGGGGTCAGCGGTTGTTTTGTTGTTTTGGTCCCATAGACTGACTTGGTATATACATAATTAATATCATTCGTAGTTTGGTGGGGACAGCGGTTGTTTTGTTGTTTTGGGTCAGCGGTTTCATTTCATGGGTCCGATAGACTGACTAACACAACACCTCCATTTCATTTCATGGGTCAGCAGTTTCATTTCATGGGTCCCATAGAAAAAAGATCTCCATCCCTCTTTTTTAAGACCAAACCAAAAGAAAATGCGTAACACAATACCTACCAAAGAGGAGATATTTCTTATCTTGTAGAAAGCAAAACAAAAACAAATACTGAAACTGAAAGTCCAATTTCTGATTGAATACTTCTAATCTCACTCGGCCGCCCGTTAAAGACTCTTTTTGGAATATTTATATATAAATATGGAAGAGGCAAATCTCTGTCTATGCCTAAACCATGGATGACAGCAAATTTCCGAATGTAAAAGAGGTGTATGGCTCTGTCGCCAAACATTACGCGGAGTTCAGGCCCCGCTATCCTCCTCACCTCTTCTCCTTCCTTTCTTCCCTCACTCCACACCATGATCTCGCCTGGGATGTCGGCACTGGCACTGGCCAAGCAGCCGTTGAGGTAACTTTTTGAACACACCTTCTTTCTTTATAAGTATTATAACAGCCTGTTCACTGATGAGTATTAATGGTAAAGCAGTTATCAAAGCTCTACAAGAAAGTGGTGGCCACAGACACAAGTGAGCAGCAGATTCAACACGCAGAGCACCGCCCCAACATAACCTACGGTGTGACGGTGCTGTCAATGACTGACCAACAACTGCAATCCATCGTCGGCCCCGATTCCTCTGTCGACCTCGTCACCGTCGCCACGGCCGTTCACTGGTTTGATCTGGATAAATTTTACCCGCAGGTAAAGCGCGTGTTGAAGAAGCCCGGCGGCGTGATTGCCGTTTGGGCGTACTGGAAGCCCAGCGTCGATCCAGCAGTGGACGCCGTTTATGAGCGGTTTTTTCGCAGATTTTATCCATTTTCCCATCCGGCTTGGAAACTGCTGCTGGAAGACTATGAGACTTTACCCTTTCCGTTCGCACAAGTGCAGTCAATAAAAATGGAGATTGAAGAGCAGAGGACGTTTGATCAGTATTTGGGGTATTTCAGAACGAGGCATGCTTTGGTGGGCAAGGAAGACATCTTAAACGAGTTTAGCGCAGAAGTTGAGGCGGCGTGGGGAGCTCCGCTCCATGTGACCAAAACTGTAAAGTTTCCGCTCTGCTTTAAGGTTGGTAAGGTTTGAAAATTCTGTTAGTGGACGGTGGATGATCCAAGGTAACCTGTGAGCTTTACTTATGCCGTTAATTTTAATATGTTTTATAAGTATCAAGTATTACATGTTAATCCACTGGTTTAGTGATATCCCTTTGGTTACTATCAGGCTTTACATATGACAGTGACAGTCACATGGCTGTCTGTAAAGTTATTCAGAAATCATAATAAAGGGTAGTACAAGTTTCTTTTTAATTTTGACTGATTGTGTTAGCTGGTGTATAATTTGGAGTATTTGTAAGTCATTCAGCAAGGAGCACTCACAAAGAATGGTGCTAGTTTCATTTTAATTTTAACATTTGGGTGTACAATTTAGTATTTTTTTTAAGCCAATCAAATTTATTAATAAATCATTAATTTAAATCATATTTAAATCATCTAATAATGTTGTGTTTACTTTTAAACTATAGTGTTTAGTCTATCAAATATTTTGTCACCAATATTTTTATGTAAATGCATATAATTGTCGATTAATGATACAAAACTCCTACTTATTTTTGTATTATAATAAATAAATTGTCATTTTCTCATAGCTAGTGAGAGCATCTTGATGTTGATCCTCATTAGTTTACACTTAGGAGGTTGATTGGTAACCCTAGTGGGAGAAATAGCCAAGGCAAGATAATGAAAGTTGTGATTGTTTAGTCATCCAAGTGCTCCTCTAATGCAATATTGACAAGATGACTAGGACCAGCCATGAACTCTTCATTGAGAAGCATGAGAATCATTAGGACCTCAAGTATTTTGACTTATACCATGTCTGATCCTTGTTGGAGTGAGGAGGGGAGGTTGGTGGAATTGTGAAAACCATATAAAGTGCATTACCCCAATGATAAAGAAGCCCCTGGAGGTGAACCACTCCAAGCATGCCTTTATCAACTTGCACTTGTAATTGCTTTAACACATTGGAACATATAATGGATGTAAAATCAAGGAGAAATTATTGTCAATAATACATTCATAAAAAATGGTAGAATTCCTATCTTTCCAAGTGCTAAATAGGAATTTCACTTTGAAAACATATCATGTCTAAGTGAATTTAGTGAGGATTCTAGTCCAGTCTCCTAAAAAAATCATATGAGAAGAAAAATGTCAAGGTATAAAGGGCTTGAAGAATGCATAGATTCAATTCCAACCCACTTGAACTCTAGAACAAAACCATAAAAGATGTTTGAGAGTTTCTTGGTGCTCACAAAAAGGGAAACACGAATTAAAAACTCCCAAATGTATCAATTTGGAACCAATAAAAAAACATTGATATAAAATGTGTAAGGAAAAATGAGCAAGCTTCAACTCAGTGATATCCAATCAAATGGTCTATGATTTACACCACCACGTGCCACTAAAAATTAGATAACACATCTATCATTAAGCTTATGCACTTTGTACAAATGAGGTGAAAGCCAATCATAACCTTTATGAGGTTTATAACTACAAAATGGTGTATTAGGATAGGATTTATAGTCTTTATACCATGGCTTAAAACATCTAACCCCGATTTGTTGCAACATTACCATAGAAATGAAATCAATAATGATTTAGGATTCAAAATCCTAGTTGTTGAGTCTATACTTTACTTTGGTTTTAGGCCAAGAAAGAAGATTTGTAGTGATTCTTGAAAAAAATTCTAGTAGCATCTTAATACCTTCGTCAAAAATATCAAAACATGAAGCCAAGGAACTTTAGCAAAAGGGTTATCTTGACAAGTAATCATAAGAGATTACCAAAGAGACTAATAATTAATTGATAAATTAATCTTGAACCCATTGTCCTTCCATATAATCTAGGGATTAATAGCTTCCCAAGCTTTCCATATACTTTTAATGGACCTTGGATTTGAATAGGACCATACATAATAAATAAAATGGAGACCAAAAATTCTCTAGGCTTTATGCCCATGGGGCACACTAGTAGAAATACAATGATGAATTAGAATTTTCTAAGCTTCATCACTCTCTAGTGCTTTTATTATCCTTTTAGCGCCTAAGTTTTTATCCTATCAATGCATGTCAATAAGACCAATCTCTCCAAAATCATGAGAGAGGTAGTTCAAATTTCCCAAACAACTCTATGAATGCCTTTATCTTGTTTTATAGAAGCTCATAAAAGATCTTTACTATTTTTTTAAAAAAATTATAAGATTTCTCGGAAGACATTTAGCATGAAGAATAATAAATATGCGTAGTTTCCAACACTTTAGAGCAATCCTATAATTTACTTGCAAAATAAAGACTTAGTAATCCAATGAAATTGATAGATAAATATATGAATTCATATATATAATCTTAAAATTATTGATGAGTTATTTAAGATTCAATAAAATTATAAGAAATCAATTTTTATCAATTAATTTCATAAAATAAAATTCAAAATCAAAATTTACCAAATATTAAATTAAATTTTAAACTAAATTGTAAAAATGAATATGCTTCAAAGAACAATGATATTTCATCCAATACCAATGTTCCTCTTCTTTATCACCAAACCAAACCAAAGAAAATTAATGTAAAACAAAATATTAAAAAATAAAAATAAAAAAATCTTGTGGATCAAATTATGACAAATAACTTGGCTACCATTAATACATGCTCAACCAGTGGTCTTCTATCCTAATTCTAATCTCACTCTGCAGCCCAATAAATACTCTTTTTTGACAATTATATCACAGTTCCTTTTTATACATATGATAAAGGCAGAGCTCTGTCTGGGCATAATACATGGATGACAAGAAGTTTCCCAATGTAAAAGAGTTGTATGGCACAGTGGCCAAAGAGTATGCAGAGTTCAGACCCCGCTATCCCTCTCAGCTTTTCTCCTTCCTTTCTTCCCTCACTCCACACCATGATCTCGCCTGGGATGTCGGCACTGGCACTGGCCAAGCAGCCGTTGAGGTAACTTGTTCAACATATCTTTATCACGCCTCTTCTCTTTTGTATGTCTTATTACAGCCTGTTAATGGTGAAGCAGATATCGAAGTACTACAAGAAAGTGGTGGCCACAGACACAAGTGACCAGCAGATACACCACGCAGAGCACCGCCCCAAAATAACCTACGCCGTGACGGCGCCGTCAATGACCGACCAAGAACTCCACTCAATCGTCGGCCCCGATTCCTCCGTCGACCTCGTCACCGTCACCACAGCCGTCCACTGGTTTGACTTGGATAAATTTTACCCGCAGGTAAAGCGCGTGTTGAAGAAGCTTGGCAGCGTGATTGCTGTGTGGGCGTACTGGAAACCTAGAGTCGATCCAGCAGTGGACGCCGTTTATGAGCGGTTTTTTCGCAGAACTTATCCGTTTTCCCATCCCGCTGCGAAAGTGGTCCTGGAGGAGTATGAGAGTTTTCCGTTTCCGTTCGCACAAGTGCAGACAACAAAAATGGAGATCGAAGAGCAGAGGACGTTCGATCAGTATGTGGGATATTTCAGAACCGGGCAAGCTTTGGTGGGCAGGGAAGAAATCTTAAACGAGTTTAGCGCAAAATTTGAGGCTGCGTGGGGAGCTCCGCACCATGTGACCAAGACTGTAAAGTTCCCTCTTTTCTTTAATGTTGGTAAGGTATGAAACAAAAGAAAGACTCTTTACATGTTAATCCTACGGTTTGGTGATATCCCTGTCGGTACCACCAGGCTTTAAATGTGAAAGTGACAGTGACATTGTTGTTTATAAAGTTTCTGTAAGTCCAACTTTCTTTAAAATTTGGAGGATTCTTTGTAAGATTATATGATAAGTCATTCAATAAAGAATATATGATAAAGATTAATACAATTTTTTTTAATAATTTTTATATCAATTCAAATAGGCTGAAATCTATTTGGCTTGATCCAAGGACTAAGGAGTATCCATTCCATCAAAGTTGCTCTGGGCATGATCCCGATCTTAGCTCTTATGAAGTTGGAGTCTTGCACTCAACTAGACTTGGTCCCTGGTAGGCTTATTTCAAATCATTCAACTTCACCAATAGACCAAGGGTTCATAGATGTAGCATGATTTTTTTAATTTTAACACATTGTAATATTGGATGTACGATTTGGTATATTATTTGTAAGCTAGTGAAATTTCCTAATAAACCAAAACAACATGATAATAATACCTTCTTTTTTTTTAAGTCACACTTAAACCCATCTAATAATATATTGCTTATTGTTAAACCACATCATCTAGGTTGTCAAATATTTTAGCCCATGTGAATGATCCCTAGTGGGATATTGATCATGCCATGTATCCCTTTGCTTGGAATAAAAAAGGTGATATCTAGAGGGAAACTCATCTTGATTAGTGTCCTTGGGGTTGTAATGAGAGATATCACTATGTAACTATGGTGATGTTAGTCCTCCTAATCTTGGAGAGGAAGGATACCTAGGAGGTGGATCTTAAAAGTGAGATTAATGCTTTGTGCATGAGTAAGGACTACCATCTTGGGGTTCCTAAAGATCCCTATGAGGTGTGATGATCATACTTATTACCATACATAGATGAAGCCAAAGACCATATAAGCTAGGGGTTCAAGCTCAATACGTGAGGTTTATGATCCCTTTGTGAGTAACTATGATCCATTGAATGGTCATTAGGATGGGAGGGCCTTTGTGCTTCCTTGAAAGGCAAGGGAGAATCTGTATGCCTAGTGGGAGAGTCTTGGCTTCTATGTGGACCATGTAGAGGTAGTCACATGTAAATGGGATTTAATGTAGTTAGGGGAAGGGAGAACATCAATAATCCTCTCTAGGAGGCCAATGACTATTGTAATGTTGACAACTATGAAGGTGTCTGATGTGCTTAAGTTCTAGAGGCTTGTCCCAAAATATGAGGCATGTCCATGGAGGGATAGGATAGGGAGAGTGAATTCAAATGTCCAGATGATGCCCCACTTGCTCAAATAGTAAGGAGGAAGGGATGTAATATGTCCATGCGACCTATACCGATACATAGTCTCATCATATGCTAGATTAGATGTCTCTTACATTCAAAGGCTAGGTCAATTTCCTCTAAGTTAAAGTCATGATCTTTTTCATGACGATGGTGGTAATAATGGATTGATACGAAATGTGGTTGATGGTCATCATGACAACATGTGCAAATGCACATAAAAGAGGTTTTCTACATACAAATAATATAGAGTCAAGACAAGGCCAACACAAAGGGAGAGACTCAAAGTAAAGTCCAAGAGATCACTCAAATAAACCAAATCTTGTCATAGGCCAAGCATACCTTGCCATTAATTTTGTTTCAAATTTTGTATAGATTTCATTCAACAAAGAAAAGCACAAAATGGGAAGAAGAAGAAAAATATTAAATAAATAGCTCAATGGTCAAGTAGTAAGTTTGAAACAAAATATGTGATTTGAATAGAGAATACATTGTTGGTTTGCAAGAAAAAATATGACAATACCATAAGTAAGCAAGTTGATCCACGATATAGTTTGAGACGATTAAACAAGGCTTGGAATATGTGAACAATGCATCAAACAACAATAATAGGACATGAAAAAGAAGGTCCGACAAGATGTGCCAAAATCTAGATAGAAAAACCCCAATAAATGTATTTGATATTGGTTATGGTGATCCTTTTTATTATGTTTATGATAATGTAGAAAGAGAATCGATGGGGACCATTTTTCTACCTCTTGAGGTAGGTTCAGTATTGTAGCAAACCTTGTGCCCTGTTCTTGACCTAGTCCTTTTATACAATCTCCTCCTAGGCCGATCATGGTTCCATGTAACATGAAAGCCATCCCATCCACCTATCACTAATGTATTAAGTTCCCATGCAATGGGGTGGAGATAAACCATTCCTATAGATGTACACCCCTTTCAATTATACAAGATGTTAGAAAGACAATATGATAGATTTTTGCATTGTTTAACTTCTAAAGGCATTCACAACTCCACCTCCACCTAATCCATATCCCACATTGACCTATTTGATCTCCCTTCCATACCATCTAATCCAACCCCAAAGTGGGAAGCCCTCAAATCCACATTTAAAATCCTCAAAAAAGGGTGTGGAGAAGAACATATCCACAAAGCCCTCCACAAATCTAAACTTCCTATCTCCCCTCAGTCCTATGGTCAACCTTCGCCAAAATCATAAGAGTCATTGCTATTGTTGCAATGCAATCTCACTACCTTCATCCATACTAGCTACCTCATTAACAAAGATATTGATGGCTTTGATGCTTCATGGCTCTACAAAGATGAAGACTATGTTGTATGTTCAAAGGAAAACAAGTATCCCATTATATTGTGCATGTATCACAACATGACATATAAAGGAAAAGATCTTGGCCTCCATGAGTAAGGCCCTCTCAATCCCATATATCCACTATTAAATGACAACACTACTAGGTTGTGATATGTTGCATATAATGAGTTCTATGATGCCCTTGTGGATATTATTGATACTACTAGGCATGCCTTTCTTAACATTGATAATGACGAGGTAGATGCCACCACTTATCCTCATGAAGAGCTCGCTACCACCAACCTTTTCCATGATCACATTGTCCTTACCATTCATCTTGACCTCCATTATCCCAAGCTTATTGATTGGGACCAACAAGATTTGCCTTCAGACAAAACCTTCTATAATGATGAAGGAATCCTTGAGCTTATTGATAGTGATATTTTTTTTAGTGAACCTTTGCCATGTTAATTTAACAAAAAAATATATACATATACATGTATTATTGTATATATTAAATATATGTATATATGCATATATTTTATAATATATAATTATATATATTATATTATATATGTAACAACATATATGTATGTATGTTATATAAGTATATATAACTAATATACATACATATATGTGTGTGTATTTGTGTATTAAATCTAATCTTAAAATTATTGGGGTTTATTTAGTATCAATAAAATTACAAAAGATCAGTTCTTATTAAATATATGTATATATATATATATATATATATAACTAATTTTAAAATTATTGAAGGGTTATTTAATTCTCAAAATAATAATTTTACGTCATAAAAGATGAAGTTGACTTTAAGATTTAAGTAAAATTTATATATTTAAAATTTTAGTGAAGATATTGTGGATGCTAAAATCTGCAAAATGTTAGTTTAAAATAAAGCAACATTTCAACATCCCTTGGAATAATAAGCCATGTTAATCATGCCATAAATGAAACAAGGGAAACCAAATAAAAGCATACAAAAACATGACATTAAACCTATCCCATAGTGGATTGGTGTCACATGTGCTAGTGACCCTTTCCCAATCCTTGATTGATAAGCTTAGATGATGATGATGCAATGGAAATGGAGATGCTAAATGGACAAGATCAAATCTCAAATGAAGAGAGTAACCTTGCATAAAGTTGTGTAGGATTTGCTCAATGTTGAAGCTTCTATTTAAAGATTTTCAAAATGCTAAGTGTTGAAGAGAGACCAATGTGGGACTAAGATTGGACCAATGAAAGAATGACACTTGTCAAGTGGTGATTGGTTGATGGTTGTGCAAGATTTGGGAAGAGTGCCCATGAGAGGGAAAATTTGAATTTGAATTTTGCAATGAATGTTGAGTTTGACCTTTGGAAGGGGACATGTAAGAGACATGTAAGGCCTCATAAATGCTCTGTTGAGTGTACATGTCCACTTGGGGGAAGATTCAAACTTGGAGAATATTCTCCCTTTATGCCAAGTTGAAAATAAAGATTTTGATAAATCAAATAAATGCAATTTCATGTGCAAGTGGCCAAATCTAGAGAATGAAAGTGGGTGAGATTAGCATTAGATCAGGATTAATTAGCTAGGATGATGATTAGGTTGATTTGACCACTTTGACTTGATTTAGGGATTTAAATCAAATCAAAGGGAGATGAATGATGCTTTGAGATTTAATTAAATAAATGATTGATTTATTTAATCAAAGAGATGATGATAGGATCAAGTTTGATTTATTTGATTTAAGTTGATGGATTTTAGGAGATTGATAAATAAACTTGATTTATTTTCCGAATGGATGAATATGACCTAGTTGAATGCATTATGTCAATTTGACGTGTCTACATTTTGCCCCTCTTTGAAGCAATGTACTTGTTGCGTTGGTTCAAATAATAAACTTGCCGCGATCGAAATTTAAAAATTTTCTGATTTTTCGGATGCCCCAGCGGAAAGAAGTACATTGGTACATTGCCCCCTCGAGAGATCGAGCGAAAAGATTCAATTTGAGGGTCGATCTCACGATAAAGAGGTTCAAAATGGATGGTTATGGATGACGATGCAAATGAGATTTCAAGATGCTTAGAATAACAAATCTATATTATTCTAAACAACTTAAATGATGATATGATATGAGATGGATGAGATTTGATGATGTGATATGCTGTGATTATGCAATGGATGAGTTATGAGATGCTTAGACTAACAGATCTATATTACGATGATGATTATGCAATGCATGTGAAATGATCAATGTTTCCTATGATGTATGATATGAATGATATGTGGTATGCTGATAGTTTGTAGATGCCGAATGGATGCATGATGGATGCATGACAGATGCATGATGTTAGTGTGGAAATCAGATATGACAAGAGGATCCAACAAGTCCATGATTATGAGAGATGATGATGAGAAATGATGATAAGAAATGATGATGATAGATGGATGATTTTCTTATCAAGGATTGGGATTTTCAAAGGGTCACTTACTTTATGTTTGATAACACGCCTAAGCACCTATGCATCAAGGTATAAAGGACCGTGGATTTACGCTATAATTTAGTGTGATGGACTTTGACTCAACAAGCAGATAGGAGTATTCTTGTTCACACTTGACATACGGAAACCTTGCTAGGGCATACCTAACAAAGCAAGTATTCGCCAAGTTATATTACAAGAGCATCCAACAAGCACAACAGACAAAATAATAATGATCGTTGCCCCATTCCTATCTCTCTAAATCCTTCGTTCGGATATCATCGAGAGGTCCTTGGAATGAGCGCAATAAGATAAATCAAAAGAAAAGATCAAGTACACAAACAAGCCAATGTTCTTCATACCTTCAACCAAAGGGATTTGTTTTGATAGGATAAGGATCCAGGGTGATATCCATAAATGATGCCCATTGTCGAACGATATATCCCAGGGACATCAGGCCGTGATGATGATGGGTTTGATAAGTTGATCGGGATAGGGCTATTGATATAAGGTTGATTGGACATGTTTGAAAAACGATCAAGACTTTGATCTTTAATTCTTAAAGATTTGTTGTTTCGATTTTGATTTTACGACAGCTTGATTTTGGCCGGGATCGTTGTGATTGTTTCTGGCTTTCAGCCGCCAAAGGACGAAGGTGATGATCATTTATTATGGATGATTGATTATTGGCGGGTGAAAGTTTAAAATGAGTGCGCATGGATTTTCAAACATTTGGATGTTTCTTGACATCTTTTGGAACAAGCCTTTGGAGGCTGTTTTGGTATTTTGAGATTTTACAAATGTTTTGATTTCTTCGACTTTAAGGATGTTTTGATGGATGTTTTTTGAATGTTTTTGGATTTTGATGTTTTTTCGAATGTTTTTGGATTTTGGTGTTTTTTGAATGTTTTTGATTTTGATGTCTCGGGGGCTGATCAAAGATTAGCCTTGCCTACGTTTAAGCTCAGAGACGACGTAGTTCGGATTTCAATGTTTTTGATGTTTTTCGAATTTTTTGAGTGTTTTTGGATTTTGATATGTTTTGGATGTTTTTGGATTTTTTGCATGATTTTGACGATTAGGATATGGACATGTGTGACGGTATTAGTGCTCTGTTTATGATTTTTGTTGAAGACCAAGCTAAGGTTGATTGATCGGATCGATGGATTGATGATGATAATAACATTGTTGAGGATACACAACAATGCAATGATAGTGTTATGCAACACAAGGATTGGGATGTTGATGGGATTGATGATGATAACATTGTTGAGGATGCACAACAATGCAAGGATAGTGTTAAGCAACACAATGATTGGGAAAGATATCCCAGGATGATGATGAGTTGATTGGATTTGATTTGATCAAGATTGTTGAAGCTTGGTTTGGAACAAAAGATGTTTGGATGATTTGATGTGACGTTTGACATGCAGCTTAGATGCGACTGATATTGATTGATGTTTGATGAAAGATGAAGACTGATAAGGAATGTCTTCTCGTCAAAATATGCCATGGGCTAGTGATACAAATGCTTTGACCAATTTTATTTCATGTTTTCCAATGTTCGGATCGCCACATAAGGTGAAGGATATAGATCAAGATTTATTCTCGAAGCAAGATGTACATATCTACCCCCAATGTCTAGCAATGTATGGAATGCAATGGATGGATGCTCGGATAAGTGTATGGATGGATGGATATGGTAAGCACACAAAGTATTCCAAGGATTTATCTTGCAATAAGATAAGGTGCTCGAATAACGAATGCTCATTTGGATAATGCTTCATGGCTCAAATAACGCTGCATAGGATAGGATTGATGAAAATGACCCATGTCAAGATGTTTTACCGTAAGCAAGTGTAAAGCGTGTACCAAAATTTTACCAAGATCAAGATAACTTGCATGATGGACGCAGATAGATGTGAATGGATTGGATAAATGGTTCATGGATGAATGGATTTATTATGGGTAAGATGGATGGAATGCTCGATTTATTATGGATGAGATGAGATGCTTTCATCTGAAGTGGCGCACATAGATGCTCAATTCTACACATGATGCCTGTTTGCCAGGTTTTTGTCATGGTCTTGCCCAAAGTGCCGCCATGCGGTTTTCACTAGAGGACGATTTTTTTTTCTTTACTGTTTTCAATCCTTTTTTTGATTTTTTTTGGATTTTCATATTTTTTGATTTTTTTGTATTTTTCTAAAAGATTCATGCTGAACCACTTGGTGGTGTTGATGTAGATGCCCCTGTCATAATGTGCCATCGATATCCGGCTTGGAGAAGTTGTTTTGCTAAGATACGTGCACTTGAATGCCACTTCTGGGATTCTCGATCTGCTTCGTCGATACTAGGGTTAACTTTGTCTTTGTGCATACATCGCGATAAAGTGCCTTCTGAATCCTTATGATGAAGGGTCGTTGCCAATACATGGTCAATATGAGAATTGGATATCATGCGTGGAGGCATGTATGGAGTGTGTTTAGGGATAAGAGATGGATTGGTTGACAATTTGGAACATTTGACTCTCCAAACTTGGGAAGATGAGCAATGATGGGTGGATACAGAAGTGTGCATGGAATTAGGACCAACCGCTTGATATACTTTGTACGTCGCTTGAAAATCTTGCTTTTTCTTTTGTGGACATCTTTGATGGATACTTTTCCCTTTTTTATTTTGCCCCACAGTTTATTTGACTGATGGAGTTTGATAGGGATGATCTTTCTTTGTGTTCTTTGGTATCCATATGTATTTGATTTGTCCATTATGCTTCTCAGCTTCTCTTGATTTGATAACATTCTTTGTGTTTTGATTCAGATCTTTCTTTTGACATTGGTCCCAATTCATGGATGGGGTGATGGGTGGATGAAGATTCGTGACGTGACTGGTTGTAGTATTGACATCGGTTTCATCATAAGGATTCTTCATGCTTCCTATGTTGATGTTTGCTTGAGATGAAGTTTCCCCCAGTATGGTAGAAGTAGTACCTTCATGCTCTGATTCTGCTTGTTCTGAGAGCTTTTGTTTAGAATGAATTCTCTGATAAATGACCACCGTAGGTGACATTATTTCCATTTGTTGCTCTGCTGACTCTAGATGTTCTATCTGACTTGTTTCCTTCAGTGGATAATGATGGATATCTTTATTCATGATGTCCTCAATATGAGTTTGGGACATATTTGATCCTGATGTTGACAACTCTGTTTGATTGTAGGAGTTAAGAATTTGTTCTTTTTGTGTAACAAAATCTTGTTCTAGATGAAGATCATCTACGTGCCCATCTGTAGAAAGCATCTCATGGGTAGATGGAGGAGTATGTACTACATGGATATGATCATCTTGCATGGATAAGAGAGTGTTCATTAGATTATTGTAGTATCTTGAAGATACAAATTCTTGATCTTGATTAATTTCGGAGTTGCTTTCGACATGCTTTGGATCAAGTTCTTGACATGGGGCAGCTTCAAAGGATGGATTTCTTACAAAGGACTTTTGGATGTCAACATTAGGCATGGTCAAGTTCAAGGTTCCTTCAAAGATCCTGTAACCATGAGGTATCAAAGGACTAACATGCCTTTGAAAATGACCATCATAGACCTTTAGTGAACATTTTGATCTTGCTTTGGAATAACTTCAAGATATGTCCTCTAACTCATAAAGGATGTAGAGACATTTTCAATATGATCATTGGTCAATGGATCATGCATTATGTCAATTGATCTAAAATAATCCTAACACTCCTTGAAAGAGATCACTAAAAAGTGGCTCTTGATGTATGGTGAGTTGATCATCGGATTGTGTAGATACATCCTCAATGTGCTCATCGATGGAGAGGTTTTGATCATTGTTTTCGACAATTGCGGTGGAGAGATTGTGAATGTCTTCGAGCATAGAGTCAAGTGATGTTGATATTTCTTGAATTGGCTCATTGTCGAGTTTTGTTGGTGGATTTTGATCGTGATTGAAAAGTGACTCTTGACCTATGTCGATTTGATCATTGGATGAAGTAAACGTGTGCTCAGTGATGGATTGATCTTGATCCTTGTTTTCAATAGTTGTCATCTTTTGTGTTTGTGCTCATGTTGGTTGGGTAGCTTGAGAAGATTGTTGCACTTGTTGAGCTTGTGTTGCTTGTTGCATGGCTAGATATTGTTGGAATCCCTTTTGAAAAGCAGCTTGTAAGGTCGCGTCATATTTGCTTGATGTGGTGGAAATTGTTGGTGGTGGGGGTGGTGGTGGATTTGAAATCATGTTGGATGTAATGATAAGTGGTTGAGATATGCTTGGATTGATTGTGGGGGTTTGAGATGTGATGGGCATGATAGTGGTGTTTGGAATGATTGAAGGGATAGTGATGGTTGGAATGACCGAGGTGATAGGTCCTTGGGAGACCATATTTTGATTGGTTGGGATCAATGTTGTTGTTTGATTAGATACCATCCATTGGTGTGATGTCGATGGTATATTCAAAGGATTTGTCGTGATGGTTTGATTGATGTTAGGTGGATTGATTTGGATGGCGTGATTGGTGTTAGGTAAAGGGGGAAGCCCTAAACCAAGGAATGATGTAGGTAATGGTGGTGGAGATTTCCCTTGGCGCAATGCCTCAACCATTTTGGAAAGTTTCGCAATTTGATCTCACCAAATTTGTTCTTGATTTTGATCTTGACTCACTTGAGATAGTTGATTTTGTGTTCAAGTAGTTTTGGCATGCATGCTTGCGGTTTTTGAATGGGATTATGGGAAAATTGACTTTGGATAATGTTCTGATTTGGGATGATGTTCAGATTTGGCATGATAGGATGAACATTGTTGGTATTGGGAATCATTTTTCCAAAGTTTTCCGAGTTAGGATTCATGTTTCGAAAACTTGCACTTGGTACATCCACATTTGGTTTGTAGGGATTTGGTGGAATGATGTTGCTCGTTTGAAGACTCATGTATTGATTGTTTGGAGGATAGACTTGTAAGTTTGGACTTTGATTTAAATCTATCATGGGGAGATGTGTTCCAAAATTCAGATTGGGCATACTCACATTCATTGTGCTATTGATATTCGTGGGAGATAGTGATCCTATGTATGGATGTGAGTTTCCATAATCCCATGATTTCGTGAGGCTTGGATAGTTTGGTTGGTTTGGACCGCTCATGATGTATGAATCTAGTTTATATTCCATGTTCTTCTTGTGTTTTGATCTTGTAGCAAAAGTGACCTTTAAGGTTCTTAGGACCAATGAGGAGATGGAGGATGAAATGTCTAAATGATATGAGTGACAAACGTTTAGGAACTTTGGATCAATGCTAGACTTAGGGTTTGATTTTGATTGTTTGATGTGGATGATGAACTTGTAAACCCTAAGATGTTGGATGTGATCTTAGGATGAACTTGTTCAAAGGATGGTTGATTTAATTAAATGTATGAGAAAGGATGCATTCCCACACACCTAATTAAACAAATGACTTTGATTTGATTTAAGGATGATACCCAAGTCTAGAATGATGTTTTCAAAAGCTCTAAAGTTGTTTTGGATGGATGAATTTTGATGAATGTGTGAGATGGATGAAGTGTTTGATTTTGATCCTAAGAGACTTAGAAAGACTTTGTTTACTAGGCCAAAGTATTGAAGAACACACTTTTCTCTAAGAGCAATCAAAAGACCAATATGACCAAGAGATATCAAGCATATGTGTGGGGTCCAATTTGTTATCTTTGCTTAATGGATTTATTTTACCAAAAACACTCTCTTTGATTAAAGTTTCAAACTAAGATGTCCAATGTCTTAATTTCTTTAAACCCCACAAGATATTTTATGTGGAAATTCAATGAACTTAAGGCAAGGGTTTTCCTATTGTTTACTCAAGAAGACAAATTGAGGTATAATCCAATGCTTAGGAACCTCTACGGAGCGTGAATCCTTGGGAAAGCAGAATATATGGATTGAGTCAATGATATTTGTCTCTTCGAGGTTTGAAATTTTGAGAATCATGAATGTTTGTTTGCAAATTGTTTTCACCACAACACTGTGTTTTCAAATGAAGAACAATTACAAGCCCTATATGGATGTGTAAGACAATATTTGTTGGATTCCCACTTGGACAAGTCCAAATTTACCTTATCTTTAGCAATGGGTTAGATGTTGACTGACTGCCCTCCACGCTTCATTAATCTGAACGGGCAGCTAAGCATCAACACCCATGAAAATCCCATGGCATGCTTTCCATCTCTACTAGAAGACCGTAGAGGTGGGGTGGCTTGAACCATCACTTTTGCACCAAAAACTAGATTGAGGATTTTGGAAAATTCTAGCACATGGGTTCTAGTAAGGACTTTCCGTTCGTGGAGATTGACCCATACGACAAGAGTCCCCTTTCAGATCCATCTTATCGGAGCCAATTGCGTGATTATGGCGTTTAACCAAAACCATCATTTATATCCCGGCTGGAAATACTCTTGGCTTTAGAGTGTTACCGGTTGAGTCGTTCCCTTGGGTGAGTACTTTTTCCCCAAGGTAGGCCCTCTAAGATAAACAAAAGAAAGCAAAGACACAATCCATAACTCGATCAATCTTTGATGGCACAAAGAAAGAGAATGTCCGCAAAAATGCCCCTACTCACACTCGCACAAGATGTTCAATTTTTAAGCCCAAATCGAAGTGTTTCAAAGCAATACAATGTATTTTGAGTGTTTCTCTTGCACCCTAGATCGCACGAAGCGCAAGGGGAGAGGATACACACTCAAAAGACAAAATCACACAATTCAAGAACTTGTTCATTTTATAGCCTTCAAAGCAATTGTGAGTTCGTTTTAACCACCAAAATGAAGTGTGAAAATTGTTTGTCCAATTTTAGAACCCAAATCAAAAAGCTAGTAAGTTGCTAAGGTCAATTTTAGCCCAATTTTGAAAGATCAAACTAATAGTTTAGTTGGTCTAAAACAGAAAACGAAAGCAAGAAATGGATGTTTCAAATTATTAAGCATTAAAAAATGCTTTTCTCAAGTTAAATTCAATGTTCAACTCAAATATGCTTTCTTTTGCTTAATCTCCATGTGAAAGAGAGACCACGTTATTTGTTGATATAATCCTGCAAACAAAGCCATCAAAAATAAGATTCTTTTCAATTTTTGCAATAATAATAAAAGAAAAAGACATCCTTATGTTAGAGCTTTATACCACCAGATTGAAAAAAAAAAAAAAAACTACTTATAATACTGAGCAAAGAATGATAACCAAACAAATGATAAGAAAGCCCCTTTTTGTTTAGTCTACAAAAGAGTCACTTTACACATTCATATTATCTAACTCAAGTATGGTATGTCAAATCCCATCTAGTATTAGTTATTGAATTCCTGCAGCCAAATTCACATAAATAATATTTAGAAATCAGCTTTGGGATTCAAGTTTTTTAAAAAGAAACAAATGACATTTACGTTTGTTCCCATAAATGACCGCAATACTAATGTACAAAAAGCTACAAATCTCCCTGCTATCGATCTCACTCTCTGCCAGACATAATAAATTTTAGTGCAGAATACCAAGAAGTCAACAGATCAAACAATAAATGATTATTTCTATGAAGCTTATCGAGCCTTGTGCTAATGCAGATGTCAGAGTGAAAAGTGATAAAGAAAAAGGTGTTTTGAAGAAAACCGTGCCCAAATGCCAGCGTCCTCTCCTCCCTGCTTATGTTCAAAGGTCAAATAGATCAATCATGAGATGACAGCAAGGTTTAGACGCACGAGATGGCAACCAGGACTTAGTTCAATCCACCCAAAACCTGTCAACGGGATCACAGAAAATGGCAGTTTAATCAATCATTTTGAGATCTAATCCTAAATACATAAGGGCGCGCAAAGTTTTGAAAGTTACTTGAGTGGGAAGCAAAAAGACTTTGGTCGAACCATTCATTTATGGCGTTAAAGCAAAATGATGAATTTCTGTCAGTGAATAAAATCAACGTTTTATGAAGTCAGAAAAGAATATAATGAGATATCCCAAGGACCAATTCGACAAAACTAGATCTACTTTGTGCACAATAGACAAGGTTTACCCTCTGCCATGTCACAAGAAGCCAAGTCCAAGATGCTACCAGAGATTTTTCAAAAAGATATGCTTTAAATGTAAAATCTGCAAAGTTCAAGAAGCTGGCACATTTTCCTCTGACAATATTAATAACCATTTGATAGAATACTCAAAAGGACATCTTGAATTCTTGATAGGATACACACAAATCTCTAAGAAAAGAGACAGAGGCAAAGCACATTAGTGTAAAATGTGTAGCACAGGGAGTAAAGATCTTAAGAATCGGTGCTCAGCTTGGAAATAGATTCAGACCATCAAGAAACAGAATGAATAGAGATGCAGATCATTGTTCCAACCAAAAACATCCTCTAGAGCAAATACAAAAAAAAATCATAGCGCTCAGGTTGAGCCTGGAGTTGGAAGACACAGGAGAACAAGTCTTAAATCATCGAATCAATTAGAAGAAACCAAGGCATAAAAACATATTCCATCCCACCACTTTAGTTAATGTTGCACCGCCATAAACACTCGAATAGGCCTGACAGCTATGACCCAAAGAGGCATGACAGTTAGAAATTTGAAACGCAGGCAAGGCGCGAGATTTGTTTGATAGGAAAAAATGTGTCAGCATAGACAAGGAGTGAGAACTGTTTTACAGAAGAAAAAAAATGAAAAAAAATGTGGAAGCATAGACAAGACATGTGAACTGTTGACAGTGGCGTGGAAGCATAGATAAGGCGCGTGAAATGTTTGACAATTTAGAAGCACAGACAAAGCGCGTGGACTGTTTGGCAGGAATTTTCACAGAAATGACATCTCATGGAACGCCATGAATACAGGATATGCACCAACTGGATTTCTAACATCGAGGTTCCTTTGAAGGAAGAGTGTAGAGCTGGATTGCTTGAAACAAAGCCTAGAAATTGTAAAGAATCTCCAGGATGTAAACATGCTAGGGTTAGTAGCAAAAGCATTGCAGGAGATAATTTAGAGTCTAACGATGCCACAAAATGACATCTTCAGACACTCAAGGATTACATCAGAAACGGCCCAGCCTACCCTATTTCCTACAAAAAGGGATGAATATCATCTTAAAAGAGCACTATCTCATGGAATGCGCTGCTCGCAGATTCAACAAAAAAGCATAATGTTATTAAGATGTGTTGGAAAATCATTAACATGCATAAGAACACTATCTCATGAAGCATTACTGACCCTATCGATTGAAGATTCAAGAAAGTGCGAAAAACAAGAACAAAAGAATAGTTAGATATGGAAAAAGACAGTCATTATGATAGAATACAATCATAAAAGGAATGAAAAGCGCAAGAATGCTGAAGCATAAACCAAACACGTTAGCCTTTAGAAATTTATTCAAGATATAAAAGCATAGGCGAAACACGTTAGATTTTTAGATACTTTCCAGCAAATGAAATCTAATATTAAGCTAACAGATCAGTTATCAAAGAAGCTCCATACACCGTTCTGCCCTCCTTCTTGCGCCATTTTGTGGATGCTAAAATATGCAAAATGTTAGTTTAAAATAAAGCAACATTTCAACATCCCTATGGAATAATAAGCCATGTTAATCATGCCATAAATGAAACAAGGGAAACCAAATAAAAGCATACAAAAACATGACATTAAACCTATCCCATAGTGGATTGGTGTCACATGTGCTAGTGACCCTTTCCCAATCCTTGATTGATAAGCTTAGATGATGATGATGCAATGGAAATGGAGATGCTAAATGGACAAGATCAAATCTCAAATGAAGAGAGTAACCTTGCATAAAGTTGTGTAGGATTTGCTCAATGTTGAAGCTTCTATTTAAAGATTTTCAAAATGCTAAGTGTTGAAGAGAGACCAATGTGGGACTAAGATTGGACCAATGAAAGAATGACACTTGTCAAGTGGTGATTGGTTGATGGTTGTGCAAGATTTGGGAAGAGTGCCCATGAGAGGGAAAATTTGAATTTGAATTTTGCAATGAATGTTGAGTTTGACCTTTGGAAGGGGACATGTAAGAGACATGTAAGGCCTCATAAATGCTCTGTTGAGTGTACATGTCCACTTGGGGGGAGATTCAAACTTGGAGAATATTCTCCCTTTATGCCAAGTTGAAAATAAAGATTCTGATAAATCAAATAAATGCAATTTCATGTGCAATTGGCCAAATCTAGATAATGCAAGTGGGTGAGATTAGCATTAGATCAGGATTAATTAGCTAGGATGATGATTAGGTTGATTTGACCACTTTGACTTGATTTAGGGATTTAAATCAAATCAAAGGGAGATGAATGATGCTTTGAGATTTAATTAAATAAATGATTGATTTATTTAATCAAAGAGATGATGATAGGATCAAGTTTGATTTATTTGATTTAAGTTGATGGATTTTAGGAGATTGATAAATAAACTTGATTTATTTTTCGAATGGATGAATATGACCTAGTTGAATGCATTATGTCAATTTGACGTGTCTACAGATATATGTATATTAAAATTATTGAAGAGTTATTTCACTTTCAATAAAATAAATTATAAATTAATTATTATCAAACAATTTCTATAAAAAATAAGATTAAATATTATAAGACATCATTTCTCATTAAATAACAATTTTTTAAAAAATTAAAAACTAAAAAAATCATTTTTTATCAAATACTTCGATATGAAATTAAATTAAATTCAAGAAGCAAAATTTTCAAAACAAATATGCTTCATCCGTTAAAAAAAGAAAGAGATGAGGTTAATCCAATACCAACATCCCTCTTCTTTCATCACCAAAGAAAATGGTCCTTCAGTCTCACAATCAAACTCTTTTTGACAATTTTATCACAGTTCCTTTTTTATATATATGATAAAGGCAAAGCTCTGTCTGGGCATAAACCATGGATGACAACAAGTTACCGAATGTAAAAGAGGTGTATGGCACAGTGGCCAAAAATTACACAGAGTTCAGGCCCCGCTATCCCCCTCACCTTTTCTCCTTTCTTTCTTCCCTCACTCCACAACATGATTTCGCCTGGGATGTGGGCACAGGCACCGGCCAAGCCGTTGTTCAGGTAAATTATTAAACATATCTCTGTTACACCTCTTTTGTCTTATCACAGACTGTTCTCTGATGAGTGTTAATGGTAAAGCAGTTATCAAAATACTACAAGAAAGTGGTGGCCACAAACACAAGTGAGCAGCAGATTCAAAACACAGAGCAGCGCCCAAACATAACCTACGCCGTGACGGCGTCGTCAATGACCGACCAACAACTCCAATCCATCGTCGGCCTCGATTCCTCCATCGACCTCGTCACCGTCGCCACAGTCGTCCACTGGTTTGACTTGGATAAATTTTATGCACAGGTAAAGTGCGTTTTGAAGAAGCCCGGCGGCGTGATTTCCGTTTGGGCGTACTGGAAGCCCATCGTCGATCCAGCAGTTGACGCCGTTTTTGAGCAGCTTTTTCACAGAATTTATCCGTTTGCCCATCCGGCCGCGAAATTGGTGCTGGAGGAGTATGAGTCTTTACCGTTTCCATTCACACAATTGCAGGCCATAAAAATAGAGATTGAAGAGCAGAGGACGTTTGATCAGTATTTGGGATTTTTCAGAACGAGGCATACTTTGGTGGGTAGGGAAGAAATCCTAAATGAGTTTAGCGCAGAATTTGAGGCGGCATGGGGAGCCCCGCTCCATGTGACCAAGGCTGTAAAGTTTCCGCTATACTTTAAGGTTGGTAAGGTTTGAGATTCTGTTAGGAGACGGTGGATGATAAAAGGTAACCTGTGAGCTTTACTTGTGCCATGAATTTTAATATGTTTTTTAGTGTCGTATTACACGTTAATCCTATGGTTTAGTGATATCCCTTTGGCTACTATCAGGCTTTAAATATGAGTGAGTCACATGGCTGTATGTAAAGTATTTTCAGAAATCATAATAAAAGGGTGGTGCAAGTTTTTTAACATATTGTAATTTGGGTGTGTAATTTAGTAATTTTTTTGGCAAAGTCAATTAATGATAATAAGTTTCTACAATCCATATCATAGATCTGTATAGTTTCTGGACTGATTGTGTCAAAAGTTTTTAGCATCAACATTTCGAATCACACTT